>JAODAL010019970.1:0-70625 GCA_025379985.1 Phyllomedusa bahiana | reverse complement strand
GACTTTAGGCCCCAAAATCAATGCAAAAATGAGGGAAGACTAAATTTGGGGAGACTACTGTGGCGAGGCACTTCACTGAGTCACGTCACCAAGTACATGAGTTAAGATGGTGTGTGGTGGAGGAGGTCCCCGGTGCTGATACTAGTACATTACATTCACGGCTGTTACAACGTGAGGCCTTTTGGATATTCCACTTGGACTCTCTAATCCCTAAGGGGTTAAATGAAACCTTTAGTCTTAGATCGTACCTATGATGGTTAATATTAATGCGCTCTTCCAGTCGGTCTGCTATGATTAAATGATATCATTCGCTTAATGTCATTGCAACATCTAATTGTATTTGTGTATAATGGTATAAATATGTTCCACTAACAAACACATACCTGTTGTGGGAGGATCGTCTAGGTTAGCGCCGGTCTGAGGAAGGAGGAGTTTTCCTTCGAAACGTCACCTGAGGCGCCCAGACGTGAGGATGTGCATGGCAGACGCAGGTTACCATTCTTTCTGTACACCAACATAAGGACATCGTTATGGACAGCTAAGTTTCTTGCACTAATGTGCTTTATATGATGTTTCTACAATTCTGAACGCAGGTCTTATTATATATAAGTGATGAAAAATCCAGGAATTTGTATGGATATTTGATATATTTAATATAAAAAGCAAAGTTTGCACATTCTAGGTCCGGATACGTTATTTGTCGATACTCATGATTTAGGGGTGTGTGGAGAAATAACCCCAATACCTGGCCAGTAACCTGTTGTTCAGTTCATAATATTGCAGTCAGCCATTGATTGTTTGTGTTTATACCAACATAACAATGGAAATATGGTATTTTAAAATCATGTGTTATGTCACCTATTAATATATTTCTTATCTGAAAACACAAACTCTAGAGATTCCAAGTATTTATTATAAGATAGGATATCACAATAATACAGTACATTTATACAGTTTAATTGTATATTATACAGTATAACATGCTATATAATTATACTGCACAATTGTGATATCCTTTCTTATGTCAAATATCTGGACTCTCCAAAGATAGAAATTAAAAGTAATATAGAACAGAATATAGATGAAGAATAAAATATTAATTACCCATTTTCCTTTATCCAGAAATTGATAGCTGAATTTATAGCAAACACTGAAATTTCCTTTTTCTGCTATTTCTTCTGCTTCCCAGGAGATATTGACAGAATTTAAGCCAAAACGTGATATTGTAACATTGGGCTGTGCAAGAATAACTGTAAACAGGTAATTATTAGTTAAATAATCATGATCATATGCATAATGATTACAACAATTATATTAAGAAACACATATTAATATATGTATTGTTAACAAATATGAAAGAAAGTATTATCAGCTATTAATTGCTAACCAAAAAAAAGTGACTGCTTTATCATTTTCATGACCTGTTCCAAGGACTTAAAAGGGTTTTGCAATGATCTAATGTTGACGTGGGATCCTCAAAAATGGATATTTAATCACTTTTCTAAATATATATCATTAAAAAAGTGAAGCCTATGAGAGCTACAGCCTTCCTTACATGCCCTTAGTTTCCTGACTGTTTACATTAGACATGACCAGGAGCTGACAGGAGTTGATCTGGCCGTGCTTGCGTTGTTTGCACTTCTTATCTGATTCCACGGAACATGAACGAGCTTTGAAGGGACTGGGGAGAAAAGATCCTGTGTCTTTTGTATAGAGAATCCACTGGTTGTAATGCAACTATCTGAGTAAACATGCAGACGCTCCCTGGGTCCCTGCTAAGCCCTCTCCCCCCAGTTTCCCCCCGCAGCAGTTCATGAACAAATGAAAGAATGCTGCCTGCTCAGAACTTACATATTTGCTCAAGTACAGAGACTGAATATCAGGAGCGTGCATGGGAGGTGGAGCGATGACATCACATAGAAGGTACTTGTTTTTTTAAACACAGAAACACAGCGCCTCTTTTTTCAAGCCTCAAGAGGGGAGTATCAGCCTGTTAGGTGAGGAACTCACTTCTTGGCAGAACCCCTTTAAAGGGGTTTTCTCACCACGTTGATTAGCTTTAAACATGTAGGCAAAGGTAAATAATGATTAATACCAAATTCACTGCTGTTCTGAATTTGCTTTGTTCAGGTCATAGAGATTTTACGTCCTGCTTGTTTATACAAATTTTCCTAGCTACCAACCATCTCTTTTATATATCTTGGAATGCTGCAGTTTTCCTTTTTTAGTTATTTCTTAGTCTACAACTATTTTTTTCTGCTATACATATATGGTTTTCTCATTATTTAAGATTGGAATGGAGAAGAATTTTGTAGACTTGACATATGAAAAATATTTTTCCATATCTTTAGGGCAGTTGTTCAATGAATAAATGTCAACCCAAAAATTATTCTCCTGTGAATATCAATGTCAAATATGTACATTGTCTAAAGTAGGACTCTAAGAATGAGAATAAAATTTCTTAACTTAAAGTGCAGCAATGTAAAAAGCGGGACATTGCTACATCTATACATGAATGACAATCATCCAAGAGGAGAAAGTTTGTAGTAAAGAAGTGTAAGTAGATAGGGCACCTATAGCGAAGCAGCAAAATGCAGTTGTGTCATGCCAGATGTTAAATACTGGTGCTTCAAAAACATGAACTTTTTGTAGAGGGGAAAAGGTTTTTTTAATGTTTTTACTGTTTCACTTTTTACATTTATATATTTATTTTTTGTCTATTATTCATGTTTCTTGCTGTCCTCATTCAGAGATCACTGATAAAAGTGGTAACTGGTCACAGCCTATCAGAACACTGTTACTAGTAATGCATGCCATTTATCCCCCTCTGCATAAGAACTCGGTTTGATGTCATTATTGACAGGGTTCCTCTGTCTCTGTTTGAATTCAGAGGCATACAATGGGGTTGTCTCCCCACAAGAGATTCATAGATGCATCCTGTCACATCCTGGTCAGACTGTCTGTGATTAGCATAAGAGCTCCCTGTTCATTCACTCTGTGTATTCAACTCCTGTTTTCAACTGCTAATTAAATTAGATTAGAAGCGCTGTGAAATTACTAGCAGGAGGTTTATCTAAAGTAAACAGCAGTAATTACAAGCTTTTGTCTGCAAGTTCAGATAAAATCAAGCTTTTTACTGCCGGCCAGCACAGAGCTGCTACAATGACTTCACTCACTGCTATTACATAGAACAAACAGCGGGGAGGGAGATGTTTACAGGTTGGTCACTGAGGGAATAGAAATAGCCAGGGAGGTGATAAAATTCACTTGTAGTTCCTTAACAAAAACAGATGAACAAAGCAATATATTTGGAAAATGTCTTTATTTTGTGTTCCCTACATTTTAAAAGCTATTCTTTGTAGCGAGACAACCTCTTTAACCTCTTAAGCATCAGGCCTGAAAAGGCCTTAATTACCAGCTAAATTTTTCAGCTTTCATCTCCCTCCGTTTCAACGGTCATAACTTTTAAAAAAAATTTCATGACGCAGTTGCAGTGTCAACATAAAAAAGCTATTTCCTGCATTTTTTTTTAATTATTATTTTTTGCACCATTCAGATTTCACACTAAACAACCTGTTAGATCTGCAGGTTATTATGGTTGTCAGGATACCTAAAATGCATAGTTTTTGGAGGGTTTTTTGTGTAATGTGCACACAATACTTTCTATTAAATATTAATTCTTATTTTAGTATTTATTTAATGTATTTCTATATTTTATCTATTTATTTTATATTTATTTATTTATTTTTCCACACCTTTTTATGTTTTTCGCTTTTTTTTTTAATTCCAGGGATAACTGTGGAAAGAGATAACTTTTTTTTTTTTACACTCTCTAATATATTAGCAAACTTCTGTATGCTAATACATTACACTCTGTGTCAGTATGACACAGGCTGTTGTCAGGGCAACACACACAGCAGCCTTACTATGCAAAAAGTCCTGCGGCTATTCTAGGTCCCATAGACTGCATAGGTATTCCCCAGGCTCCATCAGGCACTATGAATCCCGATGACACAATGGAGCAGAGGAATCCCCTTTGATTATGCTATGGTCATAGACCGCAGAAATCTAATGGTTGAATGGCAAGGATCAGAGACTCCAGGAACAAAGCAGTGACGTCTTTTGCCATTGCTGTCGACAGAGGACAAGATTTGCCCACCATTGAGTGCTGTAAACAGAAGGACAGTGACAGGGAACAGATTATTCTAGTTCCCTTTTACTGTACAAGATTGTACATTTAGATTGTACATTTAGTGTAATTTCCTGATCATGCATGAAAAAGCATGCAGTACCATGTTGGTCAGCATGTAAAGTAATAGGCTTCTGGCACAGGAAAGGTGCCATTAGTTTGTACATTTATGTAGGGTGCTAAAGGCTATCACTACCACTGAAAGTAAATGTTTTGCTAGCATCTCAACAAAGTAAAAATTAGGTGACGTTGCAACAGATCTTGATTTAAAATGTCTTATTCTTTGCTTCCACAGCTCATATGCAGGCCTATTGTAAACATTTCTGTCATAACAGACAGAAGACTCTAGTTTGACAATCACAAAGAAATCAATTGCAAAGTTGCCTCATTCTGCGTTCTACATAGTTGGATAGTTTGGGATTAGTTAGTTAATTGTACATATTCTTTAATAACAGATTTGGTATTTTTAGAAATAGAAATCGTTTATTATAAATTTTATTAACTAAGTTGGCATGCAGTATCTCCAATACTTTTTATATAATGAATAAGTTTATGACTACATTATGTACTATTAGGTAATATTGTCTGAACAGCGCTTTCGTCTGCCTTATTGTTTACAGTTCCCTAAAAACTAGGCTTATATGACTGCAACTCAATGTGACTCACATCCTCAAGAACCAAAAAACAATTGCACAAACGAAAAGCAAAAATTACAAATGTTTCAGTTAATGATACCTAATTTTAAGTAAGGAAAATTAAGCCTTTTGTGCATCTGACTTATGCTCTTTCAGTCTCAAGGCCCATTCAGAGAATTGCTTATACCTATGTTTTCTAAATTCCGACAAATAATAAGGAAAATTACAACTTTATAATGTATTTAATATATTTGTAAATCAATATGCACAGATTGTAGAACTACCGTCATGAGAGATTGAATACTGTGATTGAATCAGAAAAACCAAGTGGAGGAATATTATGTGACCCAAGAATCCTAAGGGTCTGTCTACATGACAAGTATTTCATGTTGGAATCCACGCAGATTTGGATTGAAATACTTGTTAAAAAAACTACTATAAAACATCCTCACTGAAATCAATTGAAAATCTGCATTGTAGTTCATGTGACTCAGATTTTTTTAGGTCAGATTTCAAAACCAACAGTTTCTAAAAAAAAACATAGAGCATGCTTAATCTTCCGTCATATTTCAGTCGGAAAAATGGTGGAAAATTTACTGTTAAAGTCAATGGGATGACATAAAAAAGTAACAAATAAAGCTATATGCGTGTTTTTTGGTGCAGATCTGAGTCCAAAAACTCAATAGTGCTCCATGATGCAAAAACAACTGAAAAACTGAATCCAAGAACCACGTTTAAATCTGACTAAAATATGTGCCAAAAAACTAAAACCGAGTTAAAAATTCTCAGCAATGATTTGGAAATCTCTTAGCCATATTTTATTCTCAACAGAATAAAAAACACATATCAGAAGCAGAAAGCTATACATTTTTCCGTTTCATTTAAATCAATTAACTCATCTTAAAATTAATGGCAGCAGCACATCCAAACAATCTGGGAGAGGATTAACAGAAGGCTGAAAAAGTAAATGGTACTCATGAAAAACAACCGGAGGGTCAATTTTCAACTAAATCACATGACTGCATATAAAGAGAGCATCTTTCCAAAGCAAAGATGATCTGAAGTTCACCAATCTGTAAAAGCTGTGTCTAAAAAATGTGGAACTTTCAATATTCCACAGTTTTCAGCACATAATATCATGAAAAGATTCAGAGAAACTGGAAAAATCCACATGTACCAGAGACAAGGCCAATAGTTAGTATTGAATGCTCATGATCTACAGGCCCTCAGGTGACAATGCATTAAACTCATGCATGATTCGGTCATGCAAATCACTGCATGAGCTCAAGAATTCTTCAAGGAATCATTGTGAACACAGGTCATCATGGAATCCATGTATGCAAGTTAAAGTTCTGTCATGCAAAACAGAAGCCACAAATCAACACAAACCAGAAAAGCCTTGGTATTTTCTGGGCTAAATCTGACTTAAAATGAACTGAGGCAAAATAGAAAACTGTATTAGCCAGATGATGCAAAGTTAAAATTCTTAAATGGATAAGTTACACGGATTATTGGGCAGCATGACCTGCAATTTTCATCAGTGCACAATATGCAAATGTATTTGCACTAACTGGAGCAATTGGTCAGGGTGAATACCGCTTGTGAAGATGTGGGCATGTTGCTACTCTGATCGGCATTGCCATTTAGATCTAGAGGACAAAACTGCAACATGAGGGTGATATGACAATCTTGAGGAGGAGTTTGACTTCTCACTGAGCAACAGTTTGTGGGCTAATGTGGAGGGTTGGAGTATTAGATCAGCAGGGAGGAGCACGTGTAGCTGGGTTTATGAATGTATAGGGGGCAGCTAGTGGACACTGCTTTTCCATTGCAGCTGTAATGAGCAGGCCTAACTTGTAGTCGGAGGGCGTGGATGGGGAATGTAGGTAGGAAAAAGAACAATTTGTAGCTGTAGGGGATTATATATTCAGGGAAGGACAGATAGATTAATTTGTGCCAGGGGACCACCTTAACCAAATGTTTTGCTGTCTCCCATTGGAGCAGGTTTTGGCATGTGGTGGATACGGTGGATAAATTACTGGGAGGGGCTGGCGTGGAACCCAGACTGTCGTGGTCCATGTTGGAACCAAGACCAATTTATACGGTAGGTGGAGGTATCCTAAAGAATAATATTTAATGAACTAGGCTCAAAGCTGAAAGAAGAAGGACACTCCATGGTTGCTGTCGTTCTCCATGAATATGGCCTGTGCCATGCACTACCACAGGAAAGCAACGTGCTCAGGAGTTGAATGCTATGGCATGGAAAGTCTTGGTGTAGGACAGAAGGGTTTGGGTTCTTAGAGGACTGGGATGATTTTCTACAGATAAATTGCACCTGAATGGAGGGTGGTCTGTTGTGCTGCGAGAGAGAATTCTAGAAAGGGTGAGGGAGTATTTAAACTAGGGATGAGGAGGGAGGACAAATTATAAAATGTAAGGGTAGACAGGTTAGAGAGTGAGCAGACTATACCAACGGGTGGAGAAGTAGACTGTGGGGGGTGGACTAAACCAGTGGATAAGGAGATCCAGGTAATGCAAACCAGCATTGAAGATATAGGTGCCAAAATTATCATTTTGTAATCTCATGTCATCTACTAAATGTGTAATATATAATGATGCTGTCTACTAAAGCGTGTAATGTATAAAAACCCATGCCGTCTAATAAAGGTGTATTTATTAATTCCATGCATCTACAAAGGAGTGATGTATAATTCCTTGCAGTCATCTGAAAGGGTAACATTTAATACCATGCCATCTACTGAACGTGTAACGTTTAATCCCATGCCATCTACTGAACGGGTAACGTTTAATCCCATACTGTCTACTGAACGGGTAATGTATGATCCCATTGACTTCTAATGAATGTGTTCGATATAATCCCATTACCATTGACAGAAGGTGTCAAATCTGGAAGGGAACTGAAACTGAACAAGGAGGTAGTCTCGCTACAAGGATATGGTTTTTTAGTTAAAGATCTTTCAAAAACAAGTCACTTTGCAATATGATGATCCATTAACAGTGTCCTACCTTTTCCTAGATTTCCCGCTCTTCGTATGGGACTAATCAGCTTCTCAAGTCGCTATAGCTACAGACCTGTTTGATCTCTCATGAGATTCTGTTGCAGCCTAGTGGAAGCCAGTAAACACGCCCCTGAATTCAAAATGCCTGAAGTCTAGCAACCAAAATGGGAAAGCTTGAGGCGCTAGTTCTAGCGGTGCTGATTGATGTGTTGGTGTTGGGAAACATGCTGATTACTTCTAGCATGATGGGATGGTCATCCTTCAAAGTTTTATTTATTTAGGAAGGACAGAGCAAATGAAGGCAAATGTGAAAGAGGCAACAGAAGGTGAAGATGTTGAAAATATGGAAACATTGTGGGTGGAAACATAAGGAGGGGTTAATGTAGAAAAAACATTTTTGGGTGTAATCTATAGAGCCCCGGACATCAAATGAGGGAGATAGAAGAACAGGAGAAGATGGCCGCGGACAAGCGCACAGGTGGGTACAATGGGTATACATAAACGGTGCAACTTTAATTAACCAGACTTTGGACTGGGTCATGGTTCTGCATCAATGCAAAGGGGAGGAGTTTTCTCAATCTGTAACAGGATAATTTTATGGGAAGTTTGTGGAGAGGTTTCCAATAGAAGTGAAGCTCTGTGGTAATTACTCTAACAAAGCGACACTTGTTGGAGGGGCAACTGTTTATGAAAATCTTAGGGTAACAGTGGACAATAATATAATTAGAGCATGGCGAATCACGATTCTAACGAAGTGGAATTCGTTTAGGATTTCAGGAAATTCGGTTCGGAACGATAGTCGAACTTTGGGGTACTTCGGATCGTGAACGAAAGTGTGATTTTGATGATAAAATGGCTGCGAGCACATGGCGCTACAATAGGGCAAAGCGCTCTGGGAGGGAGAAGGGCATAGCCTGCATGACTGTGCAGGATGAAGCCAATCAGAGACGGCGGATTCGTGTGACGTCACGCACTATATTAAGACGAGCGCGCGCTGGGAGAGTCTAACATCCTCTCACTGTACTGACAGGAAGGTGCTACTGCGGGAGTGATAGGCTTTTTGAAGGAACTCGATTTTTACACAGCGATTTTTGTGGGGTGTCTCAGCTTGTCTAGCGACTGATTCTCCTGAATGTTTCTATTTCTGATTTTTTGGGGGTATTGGGATCTTGAAATTTCGTGTGCGTCTCCAATGCCAGTTGCATATACAGTCAATATCCAAGTGGGATCTAAGCCGTTCCTGTTGTATTCATTTAAAGAAACAGCGTTTTTTACAATACAAAATACACTTCATTTTGGATGCTCAATTTCTATTGCGCCAATTTACATCCAGAGGGTTAATTAAGCGTTGTTTGTGGTGTGACTGACAATAAACCGTCTTTTTTCAACGCCAAATATATATTTTTTTTTTTGGTAGCTAATTACAAGACAGGTTAATTACAATTTTATCTCTGTATTGTGTGGCGTTTAGAAAATACGCCATATACACACGCCCCTTCCTCAAAGTATAACAATATCATAATCATCGATGCCCCCAAACCCCACCCCATACCCCTGGCACCCCCCACATAACCCCCTCTCTATACCTCCGCCTAGCACCCAGACCCAATTTATACACTACTAACCTACCTGCGAGCAGTAGTAATATAAATCCTTCCCAAGCGTCCTAGCGTTACTCGCGCTCCCGGTTGCCACCCTGTACCCTACAATCACCCCACAATATTATGTACTATTAACTCTAGCTCTACATGTCTGCACATCTGCACTCATCAATATAAAAGCACAACCTCCATAACCACCCTAATATCTATGACTTCACTCTCTTACCCTTCGGATAGAACACCTATACATATATATCTATCCCAGCCACTAATATACAGCGCGTATAATCCTGTTGTAACTCATATTCATATATGCATATATCTAACTCATATTATTACCCATACCTTGGTGTATGTGCCACAATCAAGTGTGCTAGGATGAGAGAGTGCGCACGACTCAATGCCTAAGATATACAACTCCATCTGATCACAATCTAGAACTGTAACCCCCCTACAAACCTAAACCAGCCTTCAACTATACACAACAGCCAAGTATATCAGTCCGTTTGCGCCCGCCGGGGACCTCCCACACAACCACCTTAACTCTCATCTGTCGCACGCAAACCACATGTTAACCACTGCACACCCACACACTGGGCGTTAATATGAGTTCCTATAAGCGTTGATGCTTTTGCTGGTGTGCTCGACAAAAATAAACCGTCTTTTCTAACGCCAAATTATATATTTTTTTTTTTGGGTAGCCTATATTCCCAAGCAAAGGTTAATTACCATTTTATCTATTGTGTTGTGTGGCCGTCGAAATACGCCATTTGTAACACGCTTCAAAGCTACTCGTTTGTGGGTGATCATTTTATTGCGCAATTTACATTACCAGGGTTATTTAAGCGTAGGTCTTTGCTGGTGTGTGAAAAAATATCGTCTTTTTCCTAACGCCTCCAAATAATATATATTTTTTGGTAGCCTAATGCACATGCAAAGGTTTAATTAACAATTTTTTCTCTTGTTGTGTGGGTTAGATAATTCGCCATTGTCAAACGCTTACAAAGCTAATGTTTGTGGAGGCTCAATTTATTACGCAATTTACATACGGGGTTACATTTAAGCGTTGTTTTGTGCTGTGCTGACAAAATAAACAGTCTTTTTCAACGCCAACATATATATTTTTTTTCTTTTGGTAGCCTATTTCCACAACGCAAAAGGTTTAATTACAATTTGATCTCTTGTTGTGTGGCGTTAGAAAAATACGCATTGTAATACACGCTACAATGCTACTAGTTTTGTGGATGGCTCTAATTCTATTGAGCAATTTAACATCCCAGGGGTTTAATTAAGCGTTGTTTTGCTGCATGTGCTGACAAAAATAAACCGTCATCTTTTTCAACGCCTAAATATATATATTTTTTTTTTGGTATGCCTAATTCAAGCAAAGGTTCAATTACAATTTTTCTTTGTTGTGTGTGCGTAGAAAATACGCCATTTGTAAACACGCTCAAAGCTACTAGTTGTTGGTGGCTCAATTCTTTTGCGCATTTTACATCCAGGGGTTAATTAATCGTTTGTTTTGCTGCTGTGCTGACAAAAATAAACCGTACTTTTTCAACACCGAAATATATGCAATTGTTCTTGTATGCATAATTTCACATGAAGCGAGGTTAATTAAGCCTTTTTGTGCTTTTTACATTTAGTAAAACTCACCACCCAGTGCTTGTAAACGACACATACAAGTAAATTTTTCCTGGGCCATTTGTGGAGCGCTATTTATAATTCCAAGGGTTACCCAAGCTTGTTACTGGGTTTATTTGGAGATCAAAACAACAGGGTGTATATTTATCATATACTAGATAGATTTCCATCAAACAGTGTCTGTACATTTTTGAACAAACAGGTATGTCAGTACAGAGAGGTTGGCAGGTCTCTGCAACTCGACGAGCAGTGGCAGTGCACAAACTTTCTGAAATGGGCCCTGGTCAATGCAAAGCTAATGGGATCCGGCGCAGCAGCAGGGGTACACTCGGTGAGGCCAAACTGCCGCTGTCATTCTAAGCGGCCGTTTAGTTGTTCACAACCCAAGGGTTCTTGATTGGTTGAATGGTAATCCTTTCTCCCAGATGAACATCTGACAAACCCCAGCCAAGAGTCGGTTAGGGAACTCAGCGACAACAACAAGTTGGTGGACATGGCCCGGGAGGGGTCAGCGGCCCTCACATGTCCTCAGCCCGCACCTTTGCTCCATCCAGTTCACCCCAGCCAGGGATATACTATGTGGTCTGGACAGGCGCCACACTAGATAGCGAGGAATTGAACAATTTTGAGCGGAGTGGAAGTCAAGCAGACTACTTGGCAGCGAAGAAATGGGGGCCAATATCCCAGCTTCTTGCGTAGGCGGCAAAGTATAGCATGTGGAGAGTGGCTGGGAGGTCATGTGGTGAGAGGTCAGCCTCGCTTACCAAGACCGTGATTGAGGACAGTAGTGACGATGAAACACCAAATAGTATGATGATGTAGCGACCGCACTTGGGACGCCGGGTGAGGCAAGGCTTCATCATCGTCAGGAGAGAGGGCGTTAGCATTGCGCGTCAGCAGCGGCGCAGCACAGCAAGTGGGTTGTGTGGCCGTGGAGAAAGAAGGGATAGCCAGGCAGTGTAGAGGTCGGGAGCAAGCAGGCCACGGGTAGTAAAACCCGCTTCGCCAGGGGGTCAAGACAGTAGCAGGACAGGGGGTCTCAGCGAGGACACAGCGGCGGCGAAGAAAGTAGTCACTCAGTGCGGTGGTTGGCCCGGTAAAAAATAGGCTATCGGCGGGTGTGGCAGTTCTTTGCTTAAGACAACGGAGGAGCGCATATGGCGTATATGTAAGAACTGTGGGCAGAAGTGAAAGCGTGGCCAGCGGAGCTAACGTTGGCACCAACGGCCCTGCGTCAACACAATGCAGCGTCACCATCGGTGGACTGGGAGGAACGTGGTCACGATGTGGTGGTCCATACTGCCGCTGCCAGGCAGCAAGCAGCGGCCAGTGGCACGCATTGCCATTTCAGCCAGTCAAGGCTCCACACTCTTGCAGAAGGCAGCTGTTCTCTTTGACATCCTATCCCGGTCCAGATGCGCTAATGCTCCTCGCTAACTCATGGCGCCTTGCAGTCGTCAGAGAGGCGGATTGTAAAGAGAAACAGTATGTGTCAAACCATCCTAAGGTGAGCAGCTGACCAGTGCTCATGTCAAGTTGTTGGTATGCAGTTCCCTTCATTTCCCAAATGGATGGGGACTCTGCACATTCAGAGAACTTAATGGCTTGTGCCGAGACGAGATGGAGAGTTCCAAGCCGTAATTTCTTTTTACAAAAGGCATAAGTACCAGCACTTCTCATAAATTTGTAGAACAGAAAAGTGGGTCAGTCCTTGAACTTATCGGTTTGTTCCAAGGTACACGGAAGCGGCGGAGCTGGAGCTGATAACTAGGTCAGGCCAGTACATGGCTTTACGGCCACCTGGAGTGAATGTGCTTTCTGCACAGGATCACCAACAACTTGGACAGGAGACGCGCTTTCTCCTCCACGTTGTTCAAACTGCTGCTCCTGCGCCCAATGTCCCGACCTCTCCTCCTCCACACCATCACCACCACTCTCAGCCTCCACAAGTTATGCTCCTTCATACCACACTGTGGTAGGGCACTGCGGTGTCACGAACGTTATACACCTAGCTTGCTTCGAGCGAACGAAGTCCACAGGGGAGGAACTGCTCACGCGTCATGCAGCAAGACAATCGAAGGTGTGTGGCGGTTCCTCCGCGCCAACTGTCAAATCGGAACATGGTGACGGCAATGGGAGGAACATGGGTACCGCGCTGCACCGTGGAGGGATGGTCCATGCGCCCTTGCATGGCGCACGTGTTCAAATTTGGTTGTAAAATGTTCCTGAAGTCTTCACCACCGATATTCAGAACATTTCTGAAAATGGCCAGGGAAATGGTGCATGCACTTTAATACATTAGTACAAAAGCCAGGAACCTCCTCGAGTTGCAGCGGCCAGACACGGCCTCCCCCAACACGCTCTGTTATGCGATGTTTCCACCCGCTGGAATTCAGCTGCACCATGTTGGACCGGCTGTTGAAAAGATGAAGGCCATTAACGATTATTTGCTGCGATCAAGGATGGGACAGAAGTACTCCCTGTGTAAAACTTTGATGTCAGACAGTGGGCAGCTCATGCGTGACAACTGCCGTTTGTTGGAGGCATAAGAGGAGGCCACGTTATTTGTCAGTCGGCCAGCGGTCTACGGGATGAATAACGTCATTCCACTGCTTCATGTCCTGGAAACAGATGCTGAAAATCTGTCTGGGCAGGGGACTGGGAGATGTGGCGGAAACTAATCTAGCTGGCCACATGAGTCCGAGGTGGGGACATGAAATGGAGGAGGAGGAGGAGGTGGAGGACATTGGTAGAGAAGCATTGTTGGTGACAAATGAGTTGGATTTTTCTACCCAGGTGACAAGAGAGGGAGGAGCAGGAGCAGGTGGAGGAGTGTGGATGGGATGAGTAAGACGAGGCAGGATGAATCCCAAGCCTCGTGGCAGTATACAAGTGGAATGGAGGCAGGGAGCCCCTCGGAGTCACTTGTGCAGATGTCCCGCAGCATGCTTATTTGCCTAGGCTAGTGACAGCCGAATAGTCAGCATCCGGCAGAGGGTGACTTTGGCTACTCTCCCTATTGGACCCTCGACTACCGGCTCCAAATTGGGAGCCTTTTTCCCAGCTATTGAGAGGGAAGTACAAAACTCAAAGACTATAGGGAAATCCTCTGTAATCAGTGGGCCGCTGCCTATGTGGCGGCATCGTCTCCTATGGAAAGGTACTGACCGGGGGTTTCATCAGCGCTCACGTTCTTACTGCCGCGGCTGCTGGGGGAAGGTGGGGGGGTAGGAGCTAGTACCAGTCCATCAGCCCAGACCTAATCTGGAGTCACTAATGTGCAGCTGCCTTCAACGCCTAGGCGAGAGGCTAGTCCAACACAGCCAGGCAGCCAGAGGACATGGAGCATTCCAAGAAACAACAGGTTGTGGGCCTTACTTGGAACAGCACTCTGCCACCCCAGTTAGAAGTATCGATCGGACTACTGGGCTGACAAAACTGGATGTGATGGCCGCACATTGCCGAGTTTGCAGTGGAGGAGCTGTCCTGCCCGGCCAGGGCCAGATAGTGTCGGCAATCAGAGAGGGTGTTCAGTGCGGCGGGGGCATCGTTACCCCAAGGAAAGAACCCGCTTGTCCACGGGAATATTTGTACGCACTGACATTTGTCAAATGAATCAGGCTGGGGAATCGGCCAGGATTTCCAAACACAATGCCTTAGTGCGTCAGTCTGGGTTCAAACTACCGGCTACATGCCACTAACATATTCTGATGCGCCACCCGCCCTGATGCCACACCATCTGTGATAGTTTCTTCATCTGACTACCACCGTCTTTACCAGGACTTGGTATTTGCACCACCCACTCAACAATCTGTCATGGTGCCACTCTATGTGCTTCATGCTGCTGTGCTGTTGCTTGTTGCGAGAAGCCACACTGTGTCATTGTGCTGCCACTCTGGGGGGCCTGGTACTTTTTTTCCCACCTCCAGAATGTCATTGTGCCACTCTCTGACCTCTTGCTGTTGGTCCTGTCTTTCACCCCCACTCTCTGTCTTTTGTCCCAATTCCCTGCCCTCATGCTGCTGCCCCGTAAACCTCCGCTCTCGGGCCCTTGTGCCTTTTGGGGGCCCAAATTACTTTTTTGGGCCAAAATGAAAAATTGTCATTGGGGCCACCTCTGCCCTCATGCTGCTCCCTGTGACCCCTTTGCGTGCCCTCCAAACTGTTTTCATTGTCCCACTGTTGCCCTCTTTGGCCTTGCTGCCGTGGCTGCTGCCGTGCCCTCCCACTGTGGCCTACCCCCTGTTTTTCCAAACCTCCGGGGAATTTGTCTTTGCCCCCACTGTCTAAACTCAGGGAGGGTGATGTGGCTGCTCCCCGTGCCCTAAAACATGTTTTCATTGTGCCACCGTTGACCTTTTTGCGTTTGTGTTGCCCCTCCCGTGCCCCCCCAAAACGTGTCTTGTCCCATCTTTGGCCTACCCCTTTTTTGCAGCTCCAGAATTTGTCATTGTGCCACTGCCTAAACCTCATGCTGCTGCCCCCGTGACCTCCACACTTTTGTCATTGTGCCACTCTGCGGCCTGGTCCTTTTTTTTCCCACTTCCAAATGTAATTGTCCCACGGTCTGACCTCATGTTTGTGTGGCTGCCGCCGTCACCCCCCAAAACTCTGTCACTAATGTTGCCCCCTGGGGCTTCAGTTTTTTTTTTTTTTTAAAGCTTTTGCTCCCAAAGACTTTTTTAAAGGCTACGTTCCTGCTTTTTTTTTTTGGTTTCATTTTTTTTGCCCCATAAGTGCCAGGGCATTTTATAGTGAAGCGTTTTCCCAAAGGCCCGGCGGCAGTCATGTGGGGAAGTCATCAAAAAAACAAAAACCATTGTATGAAGCCCAAAACCCAAACCCCTCCCTTGAAATATTTAAGCATGGCAACGTTTACAGCACCTGCAGGTCTGGGCGCCGGGAAAAATAGTTTTTTTTAAACGTGATTCGTGCCGAAGAAAATTGGGCCCGAAACGAATTTTGTGGGAAAAAATTGGCGGGAAAATGACGAACCAAATTTTTTGAGAAATTCCCCATTTAAATAAAATTTATTTTGGGGGGTGAAAAAAAACCGGGGAAAAAAGAAACGAGCGAAAAGGGTAAAAAATTTTAAATTTTTAAAAAAAATCCCCTTTTTCCCTTTGAGGGACGCAATACGGACTTAGATTGGGACCCCCTATTAGAAAAAATAGTGTTAAAAGGGCCAAATGGGGAGAAAAATATATAAGGGGGAAATTTATACCCAAAATGTTTTTCCTATGGGTAACAATATGGGGCCTTAAAACCAAATCCAACATTGGCTTTTATTCTTTTTAAAAAGGAAATTAAATAAAAAAAAAAGGGCATTTAAAAAATATGAGGGGGGTTTGTTTTTCCCTTTTGAAAATTACAAAGAGTTTAATAAAATTTGTAAAAAAGTGATCAAAGCAGCTAAAATACAAAATGAAAGACAGGTGGCCAAGGACAAGGCATAAAACCAATAAGAACAAGGTTACAGTGCCTGAAAATTGGTGGATGTGATAATAGCAATTATCACATCATACCTGGTAGATGTAAAAACCTGCAGAAGTGGTTCCATATACAGATGTACCCACAGGAGAAACCTAATAGAAGAGACCTGAGCATAACTTATATCAGACAAGTATATTTAAGGTAAGTATATTTTGCATTTTACCTACCCTAAGTAGAGCAGATATGTGGCTAATTTATGGAAAAAAATTATGCTCTATACTTCTCAGGAGGAACGAAAATTCTAAAAAAGTATAGTAAGCATAAATACCTATGCTTACTAATACAGCCCTTAATGGAGACCTTAACCCTAAGTGCTTTATGACATATACCTATCTTGAGCAGGGGTTACTTTGCTCTCTACAATGGATATAATATATATATAATATATTTTTATTTTATAATCTCATAAAAAAGTGATAAAAAACAAAAGAACCCCCTTACATTTTTGTAAATTTTGTACTATATCTTTTCATGGAACAACACTGAAGGCATGAAACTTTGATACAATGTAAAATAGTCATTTTGCATATTCAGTGTGTCCTCAAAATAATTCAACACATTGCCATCAATGTATAAACTGCTGGCAACAAAAGTGAGTACACCCTTAAGTGAAAATGCACATGCTATGCCCAGTTTGCCATTTTCCCTCCATGGTATTATGTGACTCATTAGTGTTACAAGATCTCAGATGTGAATGGGAAGCAGGTGTGTTAAATTTGGAAGTTCAACATGGCACCTCATGGCAAAAAACTGTCTGAGGTTTTGAGTAAAAGAATTGTTACTCTACATAGTGATTGTCTAGACTATAACAAGATAGAGAACACCCTGAAATTGAACTGCAGTACAGTGGCCAATATCATACAGCTTTATAGCAAGACAGGTTTTGTGCACATGTTGCGTGCACATGTTCATCATCATATCCAGAGATAGTTTTATTTTTAAAAAATAGATGTATGAGTGCTGCCAGCATTCCTGCAGAGGTTAAAGGGGTGGTCGATCAACCTGTTAGTGCTCAGACCATACACCACACACTGCATCAAATTGGTCTGCATAGCTGTCATCCCAGAAGGAAGCCTCTTTTAAAGATGATGCACAAGAAAGCCCGCAAACAGTTTGCTGAAGACAAGCAGACTAAGGACATGGATTACTGGAACTATGTCCTGTGGTCTGATAAGACCAACATAAACGCATTTGGTTCAGATGGTGTCAAGCGTGTGTGTCGGCAACCAGGTGAGGAGTAAAAAGACAAAGTACAAAGTGTGTAATAGGATTGTCATGGTTTAGTACTGTATGAGTGCTGCTGGCTGTAGGAAGCTAGCATTCATTGAGAGAACCATGAATACCAACCATGTACTGTGAAATACTGAAGCAGAGCATGATCCCCCTCCCTTTTATCATCTATCATATGTCCGCTATAGGTTGGCTTAATTTTTAGGTGTCTTTTTATTTTTTACAACATTAGGGGGCTTAGAAATTTAGGGCCACATGTATGAAAACTGTTTAGGTCTAAAATTCACTTTGTTGCCCACAGCAATCAATCAGAGTGTGCCTTTCATTTGATATATTGCTCTAGAAAAATAAGAGGGGCGCTCTGATTGGTTGCTATGGCCAACATAGGGAATTTTAAGCCCAATTTCGAAGTTTAATAACGTACAGGCCATGGTGTTTTCACCAAATATGGCTACACCCGCCGTCTTTGTCCCTGAACAGGAGAAACATGAATCCGGAAACTTCCTGTGTCTGAGATGAAAGGAGTCAACTGATTTCAAATGCGTCTCCTGCACACAAATCACATCTGCTCTGGATCGAACCCCATCCCTCCAAAAGAGTGACCTCTTAAAGGGGGAATTGAGGCCGTTGGCATTAATTGAAAGGTATTTAATTCCCATAGTGGCGACTACAGATAACTAGTTTGGCTGCAAACGTGAGCATCTCTATAAGCACAAGAAGCATTACACATGCAATACACTCAAAAGTACAATAGGTAGACATGGCATCAACTCAACGTAGGTTGAATAAAATGAAATATTTGAGAACCAACCAAAGTGAACGTAATCTGAACAAGGAATTATTCCCATTCGGATGGGAACACATGTACTGGGGGAAAGTCTCGTGCATGGCACCTGAAGGGGAACCTCACAGTTAGGTGCAAGGTACGTGAACAGATAAATTGGAGCAAACTCTCAGCGGCAGTGGAGTTTGAACATGCCTGACAGCAGATCAGTCATCCGGAGCTTGGCGACGTCTGGCATGTTTCTCAGACCAGAGAGGGAAGATAAGGTTTGGTTTATCTTTGCCTTTACGTAGAGGGGTGCTGGTTGGGGTGGTAAGGAGACCCCATGACAGGAGGGTGTCCCGCAACATATTGGGGGAGGTACAGATGATAGTGTTGTTGTCCTTGGAAATTATTAGCTTGACGGGGAATCCCCAATGGTGCGGAATATTCACTTTGGTGAATGGGGCAAACTCTTTTCGTCGAAGCATCGTGCCTGCCGAGAGGTCTGGGAAGATGAAGAGGTCCTTGATCCTATCTGGAAGCAGGACTCCCTTACTGAGGGCTTGAAGTAGATTATCTTTGGTGCGGTAAAAATGGATCTTGGCAATCACATCGCATGGCAGTGAGTGTGAGATGTGTTTAGGCTTAGGGAGCCTGTGGATCTGGTCCACCGTAAGGTCCAAGGTTATGGCTTCTGGGAGAGCGATGGCTATGAGATCTTGCAGGAAAGGAAGCAGCATTTCAGAGGTAACTGATTCAGGGATGCCCCTAATGCGAATGTTGCATCTGCGAGACCTGTCCTCTAGGTCAAGAACTTTAGCAGAGAGCTTTTGGACTTCATCCTCTAGTGCTGAATGTGAATCTATGATAAGGTTAAGTGATGTGGTAAACTCGGCCATTTTTGTCTCAATATGATCCATTAAAGAGACTAAGGATTGGATGTCTCCTCTAAAGTCGTTCATCATCTGCTTGAAGTCATTTTGGAGATGTTCTCTAAAAGAAGAAAACAGTTGACACAGGGTGGTTTCGGTGCTGTTAGACTTCCCAGAGCAAGCCTGTTGCTCAGAGTCCATTGATTCAGCATGAGATGGAGTAGGCGAGGAAGGGGGGAGACAGAGGGCCCCCCTCAGGGATCTAGATTGTGGGGGCTGTTGAAATAACTCAGTGAGTTTAGCAGGCTTCTTAGGTTGTTTTTTTCTTTTGTTTGTTTTGAAGTGCTACCCATTCTGGTGTGTTAATGTAAAGAAAAGTATACAAAGGTAGGAATACGGTAAAGTTCTAGCAGGGAAATATAAAGGAAATGCTGGTTTGGGGTAAGTAACTTTTTTTTTTCTGTTCCTCACCACCTCCACTCCTGCTTCGTATGAGCAAGGCAGTAGTAGGTGATGAAAAGTTAGTTTTAATCAGCAAGGGAGCAAGCCAGTGTGATGTCTGAAGAATGTAGAAATTGAGGGGAGAGTTCTCTCCTATTCAGGCCTGTCTTTATGGGTCCAGCACGGATGCTTTTTGATGCAGCACTGCAGCAAAGCTAAGTCCAGCAATATACTATTTCTGAAGGTCAATGTTCTAGAATGGGAGGGACATATATAGAACGGCAGCCTTATACCTGCAACTGTAGTAGCGCATGTGCAAGGCCAGGTCTGCTCAAGATGTGGAGTCCCATATAACATGTCCACCTTGTTTGAAACCGCCTGCTGTGGCAGAAGAAGTTTGCAGGCTTTATCAGCAGAGAGGAAGCCCTTTATTAACAAGGCTGGCAGGGTTAATAAACATGCCGACAGTAAAGCTCTTTAGTGAGCTTCCAGAGGGGAGATAGATGGCTCTGTCACTACCCCGGACATTCCAGGAGCGCCTTTGTGGAACGCTGTGGTGATGGCTCTGGCAGGAGAGGTGGATGGGCGCCTGCTGTCCATGCAGGGGAGGAGCCCTCTTTACTTACCGCCGATTAGCTGCTGTGGCGGAGAGCCTAGGGTCTAGATGAATAGCTGGGACGCTATCGCTGCCAGCGCATGGGCTGGTGACCGGGAAGGTATGATGTTTTTGCCATAGAGAGCCATAACTTTTTTATTTTTTGTTTCACAGGGAGCTGTGTAGGGGCTTGTTTTTGAGGGATGGATTGACATTTTTATTAATATTAGTAGCATTTTTTGGGGGGATATGACTTTTTTTTGCTTTTAAATCTGTTTTTTGGAAGGCAGGGTGAAGAAAATGTTGGAATCTTAGTAGAGTTTTTTTTTTTTTTTTTTTTTTTAAACAGTACTCACCATGCAGTATACGTGACAAGTCAGTTTTACAAGTTAGTTTCTGTGGGTCAATACGATTATGGGTATACAAAATGTATATATGGTTTTTTTGTTGAAGCTATCTGCTAGTAAATATAAGTTTTTTTTTATGTGTAAAAAATAAATATTTTATGCATTTGCGGGTGGTAACGCGGGGAGGGCGGCGCGGTGGCTGGGGGTTGGGCATGGGTTGGCTCGGCGTGGACAGCCGAGGTGCATGGGGGGGGGTGCGGCGGGGGGGGTGTGCTTCCTTCGGGCGGGGTGGCTCGGCCGGCGGGGACGGGGTTGGCACGTGTGTGGGCAGGGGTGGGCGGCGAGGGAGGCGCGCGGGAAGCGGGCCGCGCGGGACGCAGCGTGATTCGTGTGTGTAGTCGACGAAGACGGACGGACGGAGCAGGTCCAGCAGGGGCCGTTGAGTTGTTGGCGGGCACACGAGTGCGGGGTGTCGAAGGGGTGGAGAAGGGAGAGCTGGCAAAGGTCGTGAGCCGGGCGCGCACCCCCCCCCCCCCCCCCCCCCCCCCCCCCCCACCCCCTGCGGAGTGGGGTGGCAGGGGTAGAGAGCGTGGGCGGGGGCAGCGGTGTGGGCCGGGGGGTTGCCACCGCGTCAGGGGGAAGTGGGCCAAGGCGAGGCGCGATGCTGGGAAGCCGGCCGCTGGGGAGCGCTGCGTTCCCTTGTTTGGATTGGATTGCCGGGTGCCGGTCGGTGCGTGGAGGCGGTGGGTGGTGGGGTGAGGGGGGCGGGGCCCTGCGGCTTGCGCCTGTGGGCCGCTGTTGGGGCCAGAGACCGTTGGCGGTTTCTCGTGCGCGGGCGGGCGTGTTTTCGTAGCTCCCCGTCAGTCCCGACTGTGGGTGGGGGGGTTTCTAGCCCGTGAACGGCGGTGCCCCTCGTATTGGTCTGTCTTACTCGCTCAGTGGTTGCCTGTACGTGTCTGTGCGGTGGGCGCGGTGGCGTGAGGGGTTAGGCTGCGGTTATGGGTTTATTGCCGGGGATACGGACCCTGACTGCGGAGTGGCGCATGTGGGGGCGGCGCAGGGCGTCAGGGGGGGGTCGTTGCCGTTGGGGGGCGTTGCGTGGGCGCCGGCGCGGGGGTGCGGGTGGGGCGCTTATGTCTGCTTAACGGTCGGAGGGGCGGCGTCTTCCTGTCGTGGTTTCTTGGGTGTGCTTCCCGTCTTGCAGTAGCCTGATGCTCTGCCGGCTTAGAGCGCGTGTTGTTCTTGCGCGTCGGCATTGGTGCTCTGTGGGGCATCGTCGTTGTCGCGCGGTGTGCTGGTGGTGAGTTCCGACCGGGGCTGGGGGTGTGGTGGGTATGCTCTCGTATGCGCTTAGCATTCCCGTGACCAGGGGCCGCGCTGCGGGCCCTCATACCGGATGGTTTCAGCTGGCTTTGTTTTTTGCATCTTTTAGTTGCGTTCTCTGTTCTACTTACGGCACGCCTGACTGTTTGGTGCCGTTTCCCCGGGGTGTTTGCCATGCTCGTGCGCCTGATTGTGTGGCTCGGAGTTCTGCGCCTCTTTCGCCGCTTCTTCGTTCCTCTCATCTATTCATTGTTCGTGGCCGGGCGCGCCGGCGGGGCGGGGCGGGTTGTAGGGGGGAGAAGAGCGACGTCTGAGGGTCATGGACGGATGGCGGGTTGTAGGTGGCGCTCGGTTGGGGGGGCGACCTGAAAGTACGGTTTTGGCTCGGCGCCTGCCTCCCGGGATGGGGCGAGGGGCGCGCGGGGCGGTGCGGAGCAGCACTGTAGGGGGCTTGGGCCAATTGGGCGAGCGTGAGAGGGGGAGGGGAGGGGTGCGCGGGGGGCGGGCGGGCTGGCCGGGGTCTAGGGCCGCGGGGGGTGGGGCCGAGACCGGGCAGTGGCGCGGGGCTGGGGCGCAGGCGCGCCGCAGAGTACCGGGCCTTGGGCTGGGGAGGAGGCGGTTGGGTTGAATGGGGGGAGGGGGGGCTGGGTGCACCGTGAGCAACGGTGCGGGTCGCCAGCCGCTTCCCTCCAGGCGGTCGGTGGGGTTAGTCGCGGCCTCAGCGTCGCGGTGTTTAGTGGGCGGCGCGGCGGGGGATGGGGTGGGTAAGTTGCGTGGGTCAGCGGCCATAGTTGTCCCGCGGGCCGCTGTCTCTGATCTAGAGTTCATGCCTCTAGGAGCCACCTAGTTTTCTCTCGTTCCGGCTGGTGCGAGGTTCTCGCTGGTGTCGTTTTTTCTCGTGTCGTGTCGTATCTTCTGATAGTCATAACTTTTTCTTTTTCCACAGGATAAACTAGGGCTTTCATTGATATCACTTTGGCATTTGTATGAGTTTTTGACAGCTTTTTATTCCATTTTATGTGCTGCAGGATGAACGAAAATCGCAAATTTGTGATGTGACTGTTGTTTTTTTTTTCTTACGCCGTTCACTGTGCAGGTTAAATAACATCACAGTTGTATAGGGTAGAGTGTTACACCTGTGGTTGTACCAAATATGTGAACTTTATTTTTGATCTGTTTGGAGGCAATTGCCATTTGTAAAGGGGAAAGGGTTGGTGTACGTGTTTTTATTTTATTTTTTGTGTGATCTTTATATCACTGTTACAATGGAGAGCAGTATACAGCAATACTTTTTTCCATGGTAACTGTCAATCAGTTTGCCTGAGCTCACTAAATCACTGAGTTCACCTATTAACTAGTCTGAAATGTGATTACCAAATATGGGATTACCAAATAGGCAGCACATAGTCACCCAGACATAGACCCCTGAGGATGGGGCAAAGGAAGAAAAGCCCATATCAATGAAACAGGTTTGGATTGACCCATGGGCAAGATGAGCCACTGTAAAAGCAACCTTGAGTTTGCTTTTCAGGGAGAAAGGCAGATAAAGAAAGGTAGAAAGCAAGAGACATGTGAAGTACGGGTAGTCATGTACAATAGCTGTAGAATGGACTAGTGTTGAGCGATTGCGTTGGCCATCGACATGGGTCGATGGTCGATAGTCGACCATCATCGACAAGTTAGTCGAATTGAACAGGTGATTATGAGTAAGGGTTGAGCGATTGCGTTGGCTATCGAGATCGATCGTAGTCGATAGTCGGCCGCTATCGATTTTAAAGGTTCTTTCGATTGGTGAGCATCGATTATGCGCGGATGACCATTAAAGTCTATGGAGTGCAACACTCCTTCATTATTACCACTAAACAAGGTGGAGAAGCTGAAATTAACATCCAAACAGTCAAATGGCTACATTGCTACTTCTTAGGCAAACACACTTAGGTTATTAAAAGTCACAGAAAAAAGTCACAGACCATTTACTATCCCTGTCTTGTTACCACAGCCTGTCCCTTAAACCTGCATCACCCACAAAATTAAAAAGTGCCAGAAAGGCACATGATTTGAACATCATGTTACTTGAATGGGACCTTGAATATCCCTGTTGGAAACGCAGCATGAGCCCCAAACCCTGCATGACCACCCATTTAAAAAAGTGCCGGAAATAGGAGTCTTTCAACCACATTTTAGTTTCTTGGAATGTGACTAACTGTCCTGGGCACAGGACATGAGCCCCAACTGCATGACCCACACATTTAAAAAGTGCCGGAAAAAGGAGTCTTTCAACACCAATTTGGTTTCACGGGGACATTGGATATACCTGTCCTGGGCCACAGCGATGAGCCCCAAACCTGCATTGCCCCCCCACATTTAAAAAGTGCCGGAAAAAATAGGAGTCTTTCAACCACCATTTTAGTTCATGGACAATTGACTATTACCTTGTCCTGGCCACAGCATGAGCACAAACTGCATGACCCCCACATTTAAAAGTGCAGAAAAAGGAAGTCTTTTCAAAACCACCATTTTTAGTTGCCATGGACATTGACTATACCTGTCCTGGGCCACAGCATGAGCCCCAAACTGCATGACTCCCACAATTTAAAAATGCCGAGAAAAAAGGAGTCTTTCAACCAACCATTTTAGTTTCACTGGACATTGACCTATACTGTCCTGGGCCACAGCATGAGCCCTAACCTGCATGACCCACAACCTTGAAAAAGTGCCGGAAAAAGGAGTCTTTCAACCACCATTTTAGTTGAACTGGACATTGCTTTCCTGTCCTGGGCACCGCATGACCAGGGGCCGGTGTTACCGTGGGTGCGGTTTTGAAAGCCAGGCTGGCGTCCGTCATCTATTAAACACGCAGGATAAAAGCCCTGATGACGCGAGCAACGAAAGATAAAACTGTCGTGCTGAAGCAGAGTGCGGAAGCGGAAGTGTGTGAATCTCCAGCCTTCTCTGTACCCACAGTCCATTACCTGGGTAGCGCTTGCCCCTCCGTATGAGTTCGTGGACCAAATGAGCTTCACTTGGAAATACTGGTGGGGTTAACGCTCTGTTACACCCAGGTGCCAATTTATCTTGGCATTCTTTTTCTCATTTTACTCAAAACGTGCTGGAGGAAAGGTTCTGTACTTTGTCCTTGTTCCGTGCTCATACTCCATGTCTCTGAATAACCTAATCTGGTCAAGGTTCCTGTACTCCCTTGTACAAATTCAGAGGATTTTTTTAAAACAGCGATTTTTGTACATGCAAGTTTTTAGTATTTAATTTAGAAAACACATTTTTAAAATAGGATGAATCCCACCATGTCTTTGTTTCTCTTTTTTCATTGTATTAAATTGGGTTGTCTCAATACAGGATTGATAGCTATGTAAAGATCTTGCAAAAACAGTCATTTTGCAATATGTGTCCTATCTACAGTGTCCTACCTATTCCTGTTGCTGTCAGCAACATCACCCTTGAGCCCACTCTTGACAATTGTGAAGAACAAATGTCTGTTTAGAAACAAACATTTTTATAGAATAGGGACCTCTGTAGCTATAGACTGCATGTCAACAGCAAAAATGCCCCCAAAAATTACAAAGCATTGACCTTGAGCCAAGTTGGTCTATTGTGAAGACAAATTCTGTTAGAAACAACATTTGTTTAGAATGAGGGACCTGTAGTATAGTGCATGTCACAGCATAATGCCCCCAAAAATTCCAGAAGCATGACCCTCTTGAGCCACTTTGGTCTAATTGTGAAGACAAATGTCTGTTAGAAACAACTTTTTTTTATTAATTAGGACCTGTAGTATAGTGATGTCACAGCAAAATGCCCCAAAAATTCAAAGCCATGACCCTTGAGCCACTTTGGTCAATTGTATGAAGAACCAAATGTCTGGTTAGAAACAACATTTTTTTTTTATAATAGGACCTGTAGTATTGCTGCATTCAAGCAAGCATGACCCAAAAAAATTATAAAATGGACCTTCTCAAGCATGTTCAAAATTGTGAGGGAGAAATGCCATTGAAGCACAATTTCTGTTACAAAGGACCATGATATTGCCTGTATTCACAGCTACATGGCTCACCCCCCCCCCCCCCCTTCCCCCTCCCCCCCCCCCCCCCCCCCCCCCCCCCCCCCCCCCCCCCCCCCCCCCCGCCCCCCCGCTCCAAAAAATTTATAAATATGACTTCTCAGCCAACTATTAAAAATTGTGAGGGAGAAATGCCACTGTAGAAGCACTTTTCTGTTCAAAGGGCCATGATTATTGCTGTATCTCACAGCAACATGACTCAAAACATTGACAATGCGAAAACTCTTTAGGATAAAGTGTGAGTAAATGGAATACGGTGTTGTCATGAAACCTTTGCTGTCTTTTCAGTTCCTCACAGCAAAACCAGCAAAAGGAAAGGTTGGAAAAGAGAATAAAAATTGCAGTTAGGAAGTGATCATTTTAAAAAAAAAGTTTCAAGTGGGACCAATTTCTGTTTGAAAAGGAATGTGAATACACTGGCAAACTAATCGGTGACCTCGGCCCTATTGGGCGGCACAACATCATCACGGATTCCATGCCTTGATCAATTTGAATGAAAGTCAAATCGATCACATTATCTGTGGAAAGCCGGTTGCGTTTTGTCTGTAATGATCCTCCAGCTGTGCTGAAGGTACCGCTCAGATATGACGTGGTGATTGGCAGGACAACAACCTCTATGGGCGTGAGAGCCAGCTCGGGCCATTCGTCCATTTTGGGATACCCAGAAGTCTATTGGTCCGGAACACATGCTAAAAAAACGATCGGTGTTGAGAGACGCAGATAGTCGTGCACCATGATCGTAGCGGATCTCTGTGTGTTGAATGTGTGCCCTGCATTGCATGCGTGGGTGTTGGTGGTAAAACATACAGATTGCAGAGGGTCTACCCATTAGGTTTCTGACCACCTTGCCTGCTGCTGCCGCTACGCCTACTTGGCACTCTACTGCTGGTTCCACGTCGCTGATGTTGTTCCACCGTGACATTTGGGGAATACGTGAAGCAGACCGCAAACAGATGTCTCCAGTTGATCAATCAGCAAGGTCTCCACTTTTTCCTGCATTTTACTTCTATTTGGGTGGGGGGATGGAAAGTGCCTGATTTGTTGTTTTTGTAGGGGCTCCAGGAGGGTGGCCACCCAGTAACTGTTGTTCATTTTTGATGCCTTAATGCGAGGTCAGTGTTGGAAGGGAAATGGTAAGCATCCAAGCACTCATGTGAGAGAGGGAGCCTTGGATTTCCCAAAGCCTCTGGGTCGATGGGGGCACTAGCAAAACTGGATTTCCTCATCTTCCTCCTCCGCCTTCAAAATCGCGCCAACCTCTTTCCATGGCGAGGGACGTGGGGTAACATCGGTTGTTCTAGGAATACCTGCCTCCTCCTCCTGCTCCTCTCTTCGCTGCCTCGGCCACTGCTTCAACACAGCCCTGACTTGCATGAGATGGAAGCACCTTGTGAGCTGATGCGCACCTTGCACTAGCTTCTGGACGGCCGAACCCACTGCCTAATGAAGACGATGAAATTTGTGATGCTTGAAACTGTCGGGGCCTTGTGGATTGGACGGAGGAAAGGTCCGTGTCCGCATCTGTGTCCGTCTCCTCCTCCGTCGTGCGGGACTGTTGTTTTCAGAGTGTCCTAACGATCGTTTCCAGAACTAAGATCACCACAAATGCTCATGCTGACAAGGGCATTGTCGCACTGACCATTTTGGTTTTGGCTTCTTCAAAACTGGCCAAGGATTGTGCAGAGCTCTTTCACCATGCTCTCCATCTCGGTGGCTCTTTACACCCGAGTCCGCTCCGTGCTTGTCAGGCATGTGTCACTTCGTATGCGTAATGGCATTGCGCTGCTGCACAATCGCTGGTGCATGTGAGGGTGCGAAATTCCAGCCGTGTTGCACTGTTCAACAATGAGGACGGATGAGGGTGAGCGAGCTGACGCGCAATGCAGCCAGGCGGGACGATGCAGGGTCGCGAACGGCGAAGTGCGAACTTAGACTTCGAGCCTTCCTCAGCAGCAGTCCAGCCTGGGTAGACTTTTAGAAATTTCTGGAGACAGTTATGACATGTGCCAGGAAAGGGATGTTGCACCAGCCTACCGATCTTAAGGGCGGCCAGCTGATTTCGCCCCCAGTTTATCGCACACCACTTTGCCTGGCAAAGGTTTCTTGGCAACCAGCCAGCGCTCGGTCTCGTTGCGGAGAGCCGTCACAGTGTCCTGACCTGTGTGTGGACGGTCTCCAAGGGACAGATTAATTTCAACACGGCCTGGTTTCTCTGGCACGTGATGACACAGGAGGACCTTGGGGGAAAGAACCCCTGCACCATCCTGCGGTTTTTGCAAAGTGCGTGGCGCGAGCCTCGAGAGCCAAGTCACCCCCAGAGGGATCATTCCACCAGCTCACCCAGGTGAGCTGTCACAGTGATATAGCGGCCCTTGCCGGTGCTTACTTGATCATGTGTCGGTGGGTGAGATGGACTTTTTCCGGACACAGATGCAGACAACGCGATTTGAAATTTTAGATGACATCGTGGCCTGGCCTGTGAAGGGACGGCTTTTCTGGCAAAGAAAGCCTGCTCGGTATCTGGTATTGGGAGCAGGGAAGGGCATGCGTGGGCGGACTTCATCTGTGTCCACCAGACGGAAAGGGCAACATTCCAAGGCCAAAAGCCTGGCAATGCCGACATTCAGGCTTTTGGCTTTGGGATGGTTTGGGTTAGTGTTTTCTTCTGCTCACCAAACCGGGAAGGAAGAAGGCTGGCTGCTAGACTGGCCGCCTGTACGCGCGTGCAGGTGTCCAACTAGCGGAAGGAGAAGGGGTGGGTAGATGGGTCTCGGTGGTGCTGGTGGTACTCGGCGACGGTGGAGGTGAAGCGGAGGCTGATCCCTGATCATGATCTGAGAGACTTGGGCAGCTGCGAGGAACGTTGGTGGTGGCGGAGGAGGAGGAGGGGAGACAGAGGGTGTGAAGTGGGTTGGGCCCGGCGTCGGTCTGGCCTTTTTTGGCCAAGTGTTGCCTCACCATTTCAACTCATGCATTCGCTGCATTGTGACTAGACATGTTGGTGGTGGTTAACCTCCCCTAAGGTTCTTGCTCTACTTATGGTTTACGGCATAGGCGGCATATGACCATCGCTGGTTTGTTCAGAGGCTTGGTCTAAAGGAGGCCAGGCTTGAGAGGTCCTGGACCTTTTTGACGGCGATAAGCGAGGAGCGGGGTTTGCGCTGACCGTGGTGGGGAATCATTCTGGGACTTCTCGCGACCGCCCTCTCCTTTTTGAGGCGGAACACCCGTACTGAACTACCCCATCGTCTGCCTCCTCGTCCAGTGATGAAACGCTCGCAAGCAATTCTGCTGAAAGGCCAGTTGGATGCCAATGTCATCATCATCATTTCATAACACAGGTGACTTCGTCGATCCTGAATTCTGCATCCAGGAGCTGCGGGCTACAAGGCAAGAGGGATGCAAGGCGTTGGCCGACCGCCATGAATTTTTGCGATTGACGGCTTCTTCTCCTCTTGATGGCATCAGTAACTGGGCGTCAGAGCAGAGAAATTCATCCTCTTTGGCCTCTTGATTCTTATACCATGCTTCTGGACCCCAACCGCATTTGTTCAATTCAAAGAGGTCTTCAGAAAATGGTTATCCACCAGTGGGGGGTACACGAGTTGACATTTGGGCTGCTTCATGTTGGACGGGATGCTGGATGATGCTGATGACGACATTTCGTGGCCGTGACTGGGAGACGAGGAGGTAAGACTGCTGGATGCGGGTTGAATTAACCCCTGAAGACCAGTTTGGCGCCGCTGTTCGTTACTGAGATTCCCCGGGCCCGGACCCAGCGAGCACAGGCCTGCCGGTCCTTCAACGGACGAGCCGCTGGCAGGCGTGTTGGCGCCAGCACTGGAAGGGGGCGAGGAGCACCTTCTCTGTACTCTACTCCATGTGCTACCCCCCTCTTTGCTCGCTTACCACCTGAATTCGCTCCATGTTCAGAAATATAAAAAATTTGAGGAAGGTATATGGAAGAGTTTTGGAAAGTTCTTTATTAAAAAGACGGCAAATCACAGCTATTCTCAATATCCCTCAATCAAAACAAAATTGGCTGGATTCATAATAACTGCAAAGTAGAATCTATCATTACAAAGTGGCCTGCGCCACAAAGTGAAAAAAACGTATCTGAAATGTTTTCGGATAATACAAGGTATTTTTTTGGCCACCTATCAATTCCACCTGGTGGTGGACTATCAAATTGCTGTTTTCAAATTTAATGCAAAGTAGACTGTTCAACAAAGCTGGCCTGCGCCAAAGTGAAAAAAAAAAAAAACACGTATCTGAAATGTATTCGGATAATAAAGGTAATTTTGGCACCTATCATTCACCTGTGGTGACTACAAAATTGCTGGATTCAAATTTAACTGCAAAGTAGATCTATCAACAAAGGCTGGCCTGCGGCCAAAGTGAAAAAACACGTATCTGAAATGTATTCGGATAATACAAGGTATTTTTGGCACTATCAATTCCCTGTGGTGACTTATAAAATTGCTGTATTCAAATTTAAGTGGCAAGCTGCCCTCATTGAACAAAGCGTAGTGCTCCAAATCAAAAAACACGTATTGTTATGTATTCGATAATTTACAAGATATTTTTGGCACCTTTCAATTCACTGTGGTGGTACTTAAATAGCTGTATGCTGATTTAAGTGCAAGCTGTCTCAATGAAACAATGCTGTTAGTTTGCTCCAAAGTCAAAAAACACGTATCTGTTTTGTATTTGTATAATACAAGATATTTTTGGCACCTTTCAATTCACTGTGGTGATATAAAAATTGCTGGATTCATAAATTTAAGTGCAAGGTGGTGGATATATCAACATAAGGTGGAATGGGCAAAATGTAAATTGAACACCTATCTGAATTGTATATGATAATAAAGTTGGAGTTTGCACCTAACATAGAGACCTGCAGTTCTTATGAATAGGATGTGTATCCTATAAGGTCAGGCTGCACAATATCAGGAAATATTTCAATAGAAACTGTTAATAATAAAGCTATTGCAGTGGCAATGTCTACACTAAGTCTTGGTGAACTTTATCCAGTATTCTTATAGAGCTTGTCTATTCGTATAATACCAAGATATTTTTGGCACTTTCAATTCACCTTGTGGTGACCTTTAAAAGTGCTGGATTCAATATTAAGTGCAAGGGTGGATATATCAACAAAGGTGGAATGGCAATAATTGAAAATGATCACCTAACTTGATATGTTATACTGATAAGAAAGTGGAGTTTGCACCTAACAAAGAGACCTGCAGTCACTGGAAATGATGTGTATCCTATAAGTTCAGGCTGCCAAGATTCCAGGAAATATTTCAATAGAAAAACGGTTAATATATGAATGCTATTTGCAGTGCATGTCTACCTACGTCTTGGTGAAACTTTATCCAGTTTCTTTATAGTGCTTGTCTATTCGTATAAAACAAGATATTTTGGCACCTATCAATTCACCTGTGGTGACTATAAAATTGCTGGATTCAAATTTAAGGCAAGGTGGATTATCAACAAGGTGGAATGGGCAAAATTGGAAAAAGAACACCTATCAGAAATGTATATGATAATAAAAGTGGAGTTTTGCACTAACAAAGAGACCTGCAGTTTATAGAAAAGATGTGTATCCTATAATTCAGGGGTGCCAATATCCAGGAAATAGTTTCAATAGAAAAGGTTAATAATAAAGCTATTGCAGTGCAATTGTCTACACTATGTCTTGGTGAAACTTGAGTCCAGGATATTCTTAGAGAGCTTGTCTGTGTTGCCGCGGGGGTCCCCCCTCCGCTCCCCCCCCCTCCCCCGTGACTTTTTACCAGCGGTAGAATGCTCCTTTTAAAATTCTCTACCTAACTATATAAAAATCTTCCAATCTTAAATCTAATAAATTGTAAGGATCACAGCTAATAGTTGAGGTTTCTCTGTGAAGAAATAGGAATATATTTCGTGAGCTGTTTAGGACACAAGCAGAGCGTACTTCCTTCTGCTCTGAGACGCTGAGAGACACTGAGGCTGACCAGGTAAACGCTGTTCGTATGTAAAATGAGGTCTTGTGATTTTTCCAGCCCGAATCGCAAACCATACACATCCCAGTCATGACGTCGCACACACATCTCACCCGCTCTAGTCTGAAGATGATTTGCTGCTGCCAAATGACAGGAAGCGGAAAATGGCGCGTTCTTAATAGATGTTGCACAGATTTTAACCAAATTATCGCATGATCTAAAAAATCCGATCACCATAAAAACTGTGCCGATTTCAACTTTGTCGATAATAATCGCTCAACACTAGAATGGACCCCAAGAATCAAACCCATTGGTGGACCCCAGGCACCCAACCTGACACTGCTGTGATATGTATGTTTAAAAGATTTGAAGCAGAGTAACTCTTGAAAGGACTCCTTAAAAGATTATGAAAGTCCTGCTTGCCTCACCTACATATAGCAATTTACAGCTTTCCCAATATCACTGTGTACAGTGTAAATTGTAAATCATGGGGTTAGCAGTACTTTTAATTTCACTTTGAAGATTGAATCTGCTTTTTACTCTGAAATCTAGCATCAAATCATATACTGTAAACCTATTTATCAGAGATCTCACATACTGCTCTCAGACAGGGCAGCATAATACCCTTTGTCAGGTTCACTTTAAAGTTGATTATTTTTTTAATATATATTTTTTTTTATTTTAAATTATTTTTTTTTTTTTAGTTTTTATTTTTTTTATTTTATCCTTGTTTTTTTTATGTTTTTTATTTTTTTTTTTTTTATTCTTTTTTTTTTTTATAATTTTTTTTTTAATTTTTATTTTTTTATTATATTTTTTTTTTTTTTTTTTTTTAAATTTTTTTTTTTTTATTATTTTTTATTTTTTTTTTTTTTTTTTTTTTTTTAATTATTATAAATTTTTTATCTTATATTTTTTCAATTTTTTTTTTTAAATTTTTTTTTTTTATTTTTTTTTTTTTTTTTATTTTTTTGTATTTTTTTTTATTTTTTAATTTTTTTTATTTTTTTCTTTTTATTTTTTTTTTTTTTTAATTTTTTTTTTTTATTTTGTTTTATGTTTTTTTTTATTTTTTTATTTTTTTTTTTTTTTTTTAATTTTATAATTTTTTTTTTTTATTTTAATTTTTTTTATTATTTTTTATTATTTTTTTTTATTTTTGTTATTTTTTTTTTTTTTTATTTTTTTTTTTTTTTTTTTTTTTAATTTTAATTTTTTTTTTTTTTTTTATTTTTTTTTTAATTATTTTTTTTTTTTTTTTTCTATTTTTTTTTTTTATTTTTTTTGATTTTTTTTTTTTTATTTTTTTTTTTTTTTATTTAAATTTTTTTTTTTATTTGTTTTTGATTTTTAACTATTTTGATTTTTTTTTATTTTTTTATTTTTTTTTTTTTAATATTTTTTTTTACTTTGATTTTGATTTTGAATTATATTTTTTTTTTATTTTTTAGTTTTTTTTTTTTTTATTTTTATTTTTTTATTTTTAAAATATGATTTTATTTTATTTTTTTTTTTATTAAATTTTTATTAAAGTTTTATAAATTGGATTATTTAATTTTTTTTTTTTTTTTTTTTTTATTTTTTTTTATTTTAAAATCTGTAGTTCTTTCTTAGAGTATTGCTAGTGTATATAAATACTATATAGTGCTATTAATATAACATGAAAAATATTTCATACAGTATACTTACAGTTTTCCCCACCATCTGTTACAAATACTTGGTGGCATACCATCATGAACGCCAGGGGCAATATCCAAGCACATTCATATCCTTGACAAGCCATCATTCAATGTGATCCCTTAAATAAATGAAAATACAAGTGTTCTTTAACATTTATGCATTATGTAGTAATAATTTTGTGTACATAGCATATTTTGCTACTAAATTATTATTGTATTGATTAGATTAAAACATGGTACAGTGGTGAGAAAGCTAAGCCATAGATGAAGGAGTTCAGTGGCGATGGTCAGAATTTGTGACCTGCTCCCTTTCCATCCTTTCCTATCTTATATCTCAGCACAATGATTTATTGAAGTGGTTTTGTCAAGTATATACTATATTATCAATACTATTGATTGATATTTAAAAGCGTTGTCCCATGAAACACATTGATATCATGTTGATAGGATATGTTATGTATGTGTGACAGGTGTGGGTTCCAAATATGGAACCACCATCTAGAGTATTTTAAGAATGGGCCCCTGGAAAATCTTTGTTCAACATGAAGAGGTGGTCAGAATTGTCCCATTGATTACAATAAAAGTTCTGAGTACTGTTGAGTAGCACGCCTGGCTGTACTTGGAATTTCCATTAAAATCAATAGGAACGTTTCAATCATCTATCTGTTCAAAATGGAGATATTCTTGAGATAGTTCAAATAATATCAATATGCCATCAATATGTTTAGTGGGAAAGCCCCTTTAATGTTAATGTTCATACAGGTTAACTTTAATAAAACATTGTGGCCATTTTCATTGTGGACAGTTTCTTTTTTATGCATTATTGGGACTTGTGAAACCATAAGAAATAACTCATTTTAAAGCACTAAAATGTATCTACCTGCCAATAATAATCGGAATTATGCAAATAAGATGCAGATGTGTGAATAGGGTATTTAAAGGGAACCTGTCCTGTTAAACAAACTGATCTCCCAGCATCATGTTATAGAGAAAGAGAAGCTGAGCAGATATATAGTGTGGTGGGAAATCATCAAGTAAAAATGTCTGCTAATTCTGGGGTAAGGAGTCCAGTCGGTGGTCTTATAAGTAACTGACAGGTATCTCTGTATACACATCTATATAAGAAAGGCTGACAATTACTGAGAAGACCACAATGTGGGTTGCAACCTATGAGGAAATTGCAACAAATGAAAACCCTGGGTTGGGAAGAGCAGGAACTGATGTCTACCATATGGATTTTTTATCTATCAATGTGCAGTTTTAATTTTTTCTCTGTGAGGAAACTGTATGAGGATAAAGTGTGTTTTGTACCTGGGCTTCTGTTTAACCTTCTTGTTTGGCATCCGTTTAGTCCTGTCCTTGTCTTTCTGTACCTGCACATATCTACTCCTAGTCTGCTGCATCTTGTTCCCATATCCTGGGTTTTGGGGCCTAGCTTTGGCACTTCTGGCTTGTCTGGTCAGCTACCACTGCTGGGGACTGCTCTGAGGTAGCACCTGGTGGCTGTTGGGGTCAGCCAACCTTACCATCAAAGGCTCTGTGAAGATGCCCATGCCCGATGGCCACTTAGTTACGCCCCCTCGGAGCAAGCCCGGCATTGGTCCAGTGGGTCCACTACCCGCTTACCCCGCTCACCCGTTACAGTCAGCACCCGGCGAAGAGCAATCGCCAGCGTGCTAGCCTTAGCAGAGCTCTCGCATGTGTTCCCTAGGAGGCGGGGGCGTGCATGACAGAGAACGAGGCGCGACGTGAGGTGAGTAGCTGGGAGCGGGACTATTGCTGCAGGTGCACCTGCGACCCGGCATGCAGGTCGTAGCACCACCCACGCAGCAGGGGTACGAGTGCGCCCGCAGCCCGGGGCATGGGTAGCGGGAGCACTCATAACATTACTAATGCTGTGTCTATCACAAGGCATTATGGGAAAGGAGCTGGGAAGCTCACTGCGCCCTCTACTGGTTATAACAAATCCTCAATTTACTTCTGATTCACTGAATCTTTGAGAAGCAAAAAGGAATATTAGTTCGAGGGCCCAATATTGCCCAAACTACATATGCCGTTTCGGGGTTTTGCCCCTCATCAGCGTAGATCAGAGCGATACTGGCTTGACTGGGTGGGAGGCAATGAGTGGCTGAGAGAAGGGGAACATCTCTTCTTATGGAGAGCACCAGTTAAGGTGTGTAGTGTTTTGATTGACTTTTAACCCACTACTAAGCATCTGCATATCACAAGGCATTATGGGAAAGGAGCTGGGAAGATCAGTGCGCCCTCTATTGGTGTAAAAAAATCCTCCCAAATTTTCTTCTGATTCACTGAATCTTTGAGAAGCAAAAAGGAATATTAGTCGAGCCAATATTGCTCATCTACATATGCCGTTTCGGGGTTTTGCCCCTCATCAGCGTAGAGCAGAGCGATACTGGCTTGACTGGGTGGGAGGCAATGAGTGGCGAGAGGAAGGGGAAACATTTTCTTCTAAAGGAGAGCACCAGTTAAGGTGTGTATTTTTTTGATTGACTTTTAAACCCACTACTAAGCATCTGTTATATCACAAGGCATTATGGGAAAGGAGCTGGGAAGATCAGTGCGCCCTCTTTGGTTGTAACAAATCCTCAATTTACTTTTGATTCACTGAATCTTTGAGAAGCAAAAAGGAATATTGTCAAGCCAAATACGCTCATCTACATACGCCGTTTCGGGGTTTTGCCCCTCATCAGTGTAGAGCAGAGCGATACTGGCTTGACTGGGTGGGAGACAATGAGTGGCTGAGAGAAGGGGAACATCTCTCCTTATAGAGAGCACCAGTTAAGGGGGTGTAGTGTTTTGATTGCCTTTTAGCCCCCTACCCAAGCATCTGCAAAATCACAAGGCATTATGGGAAAGGAGCTGGGAAGCTCACTGCGCCCTCTATTGATTGTAACAAATCCTCAATTTACTTCTGATTCACTTAATCTTTGAGAAGCAAAAAGGAATATTAGTCAAGCCATAAGGAGAGATGTTCCCCTTCTCTCAGCCACTAATTGCCTCCCACCCAGTCAAGCCAGTATCGCTCTGCTCTACACTGATGAGGGGCAAAACCCCGAAACGACGTATGTAGATGAGCGATATTGAATTGACTAATATTTCTTTTTGTTTCTCAAAGATTCAGTGAATCAGAAGTAAATTGAGGATTTATTACAACCAATAGAGGGCGCATTGAGCTTCCCAGCTCCTTTCCCATAATGCCTTGTGATATGCAGATGCTTAGTAGTGGGCTAAAAGTCAATCAAAACACTGCACACTTTAACTTGTGCTCTCCATAAGGAGAGATGTTTCCCTTCTCTCAGCCACTAATTGCCTCTCACCCAGTCAAGCCAGTATCGCTTTGCTCTACACTGATGAGGGGCAAAACCCCGAAACGACGTATGTAGATGAGCGATGTTGGCTTGACTAATATTCCTTTTTGTTTCTCAAAATTTTCAGTGAATCAGAAGTAAATTGAGGATATTTTTTTGCAACCAATAGAGGGCGATTGAGCTTCCAGCTCCTTTCCCATAATGCCTTGTGATATGCAGATGCTTAGTAGTGGGCTAAAAGGCAATCAAAACACTACACACCTTAACTGGTGCTCTTCATAAGGAGAGATGTTCCCCTTCTCTAATGCTGTGTCTGTAAGTGTCTGTAAGTCAGATTCATTAAAATATAACATTTTAATGTATAGTTACAATATAACATTATAAAGTCACATACAGTGAACACCTAGAATACCCTACACATTTTTTTGGTCCCTTTGGGCAACATGTATGAATATTGGCGCTGACAGGCCAGTTCTAAATAGCTTTAAGGCAGTGTAGAATGCGCCAGAATGTATGAGCCTGTTCTTCTGCAGTTCATACATCTTTAACCTGGTCTGGCTATTCTTACTATTATGCACCTAAGTTTGGCATCAAAGAATCACAAATGTGTCTACTTCAAAAAAATGTGGTGCAACACTTTTTAAGGTGCCAAAGATTTGGGGCGTTCTGGGGCATGTCGCTTATCGTGGCAAAGTTTGGAATGCGACTGTTCATACATCTATAAAACAGGTCTATTAAAAGTTTTTGATGTCAGATAACTGGCACAGCCCCGTTCTTACATATCACCCGTAAGTAATGGGAATAAAAAAAAAAGACCAAGTCGCATAAATCATAAAATGGTACCAACAAAATGAACCCTCACTCATTTCCATAAACGGATAAATTAAACAGGTGTTGATCGCAGAATAATGCAAATTTAAAAACTAAAAAAGTTTTTGGCCTCATGTGTGAAAACTGTCTAGGTCTAAGACTTTCTTTGTCGCCCATACCAACCAATCAGAGCTTGCTGTGTTAATGACATATAGGGCTACATTTATGAAGACTGTCTAGCTGTAAGATTTTCTTTGTTGCCCATAACAACCAATCAGAGCTCCAATTCCATTTTTTTCAGAGCACTATATGAAAGAGCTTTTTTCAGAGCTCTGATTGGTTGCTATGGGCAACAAAGAAAATCTTACAGCTAGACAGTCTTCATAAATGTGGCCCTATATGTCATAAACACAACAACTCCATAAAAACACCCTCCAACCCACAAAAAAAGACTAAGAGGAAAATAAAACTTGAAGGAAACAAACATCCCTGTGTTGAAAAAGTTTATTATTTAAACTATCTGTATCTTGTAGATCACTTTTCAACAAACAAAAGGCTATCATGTTCTCATATTCAAAAACAGTACCAAGGAACTAATTCTGTTTTGGATTCAATTGTCAACATTTTTTAACTTATATAAAGTGTTTGTTTTATCAGGATTTCTCTTTTCCATATCATGATATTATTAGTGTTTATGGGTGTTCCCAGTTACTGGACCACCTTCTTTGAGGCAGGGACAAAAACTTCTGAAGAAAGCACCTCCTATCGCCCTGTAGTCAGTATGACCATGTATTTTAAATAACATTGCCACTCAAACAGTATATTTATTAAATGCAATGCACTAAGCTATTCAATGTCCCTAGTCAATATCAGCTGATCACCAGAGGTTAGACTAGCTGAACCTATGGCTACTTTCTAAAAAGATTTGGCCAGATGAGACAATCTCTATAAACAGGTAAAAATATTTCTATTTATGTATACTAAAAAATATTAAATCTAGAAATTCAAGTAAAATTTGTAGCAATAGAAATGGTCCTATAATGCTCACATATTCATAAATTATTAGTTGTTTAAATTTACTCAGCATACAATGATTATTCTAAAATTATATTATACTGACAAAATGTGTAACGTTCTTTCTGAAGTAAAGTAAAATATCTAGAATTCTGAAGTATCTATAGTAGCATGACAGCATATTAGCTCTACATACCCACATAATTCCAAGTAGGGAACAGCACTGTATATTCACAAAAAACACTGTGCAAGCCTTAGATGTTTAGCTGCCACCCTCCCCCCAATCCAAATATAATTCAAATCCAAAAAGGAAGCAGCATCATGTCTTTCCAAAAAATCTATAAATGTAACCACCTATATGTAAAAAAGCAATATTTCAACTTCATCCTGGATCCATTGAAAAGCTAAAACGCTGCTTACTTGTTCAGACACGGGTGATTACATTTGTGTATTTTTGGAGAAAACATGGTGTTGCTTCCTTTTTTGGATTTGAGCTACCTCTATGTATAAGACACAAAATATCTATTACTTACCTGTGTTTTTACACATAGTATTACAGGCACCCCATCTTGAAAATGTATATTAAGTCCAACAATTAGCAATGAACTTCAGACATGGTGCTGTACACTTGGACTACGCAAAGCCCCACAGCCCTCAAGCTTTTAATAATAATATGAAAACATGCAAATCATTAGTTCCTTAACAAAAGCTTGTGCAATTCAAACTGAAAACTCACAGAAGACAAGGAAGTAAGCATAAAGGAAATGTGTAAGGCATGGGAATACATACAGCAGATGTGGTTATATGGTTATCATAGCAGACATGCTATACAGCCTATTGATATATCCTTAGTAGCAGAAATGCTTTTCCAAAAATTCCTATGTGCCTTTTGATAGCGCTTTTAGTGTGCTGCTGATATTGGGTTGTGTTTGTATATTACTGCCACACCAATGTGCACCTATTCTCATGTTTTTAAAAAATGTTTTTCAGATGTGCAGACCAAATATTGTTTCTAAGCAGAACACATACAGGCCGGAAATACAATGATTATATATTAACAGATTCAAATCGATATAAATAAAGAAATAAATACACTAAAGATCAAGAGTACATGTTAAAGGACCCACAAATATGAAAAATGATACATAAAAAACCAATCAACTGCAGTAAACTCTATAAATAGGCAGAAAAATGCCGGTGCCGGTAGTGGAACGCAAATACGTTCCACAGGGACCAGGACCACCTATTACCGGAAGTAACCGAGACAGCGCTGTAGACTGCAAATGCGCTCCACACGTTATAATTAGAGATGGGCGAATTTCTCAAAAATTCGATTCGGTGACTTCGCCGAATTTTGCCGGGACTTCGGGACGAATCACGTTAAAAAACAGCTATTTCCAGGCTGCACAGAGCCTGCAGGGTGCTGTAGAATGTTGTGCCATGCTTAAATATGCAGAGGGAGCTTGGTTTGGTCTTCATACAATGTTGTGTTTTAGTATGACACGCACATGACTGCCGCCGCTCTTAGAATCGCTTCACTATAAAATTCCCTGGGCACTTAAGAGGGCAAAACTGACCAAAAAACTGAAGGGGAATGTAGCCTGATAAAGTCATGGCAGCGACAGCTGGAAAAAAAAACAAGCTGAGGGCTCAGGTGGCAACATCAGTGACAGAGTGTGGAGGTGACGGCGGCAGCCACAGCAGCATGAGGTCAGAGAGTGGCACAATGACATTCTGGAGGTGGCAAAAACAGGAGTAGGTCAAAGAGTGGCACAATGACACAGTGTGGAGTTGACGGCATCAACAGCAGCAGCAGCATGATTTAAGACAGTGGCACAATGACATTCTAGAGGTGGCAAAAAAAGGAGTAGGCCACAGAGTGGCACAATGACACAGTGTGTAGGTCATGGCAGCAGCCACAGCAGCAGCATGAGGTCAGACAGTGGCACAATGACAGAGTGTGTAGGTCACGGCAGCAGCCACAGCAGCAGCATAATGTCAGACAGTGGCACAATGACACAGTGTGTAGGTCACGGCAGCAGCAGCATGAGGTCAGACAGTGGCACAATGACATTCTGGAGGTGGCAAAAACAGGAGTAGGCCACAGAGTGGGACAATGACACAGTGTGTAGGTCACGGCAGCAGCCACAGCAGCAGCAAGAGGTCAGACAGTGGCACAATGACAGAGTGTGTAGGTCACGGCAGCAGCCACAGCAGCAGCATGAGGTCATACAGTGGCTCTATGCCACAGTGTGTAGGTCACGACAGCAGCTGCATGAGGTCAGACAGTGGCACAATGACATTCTGGAGGTGGCAAAACAGTAGTAGGCCACAGAGTGGCACAATGACAGAGAGTGGAGGTGACGGCAGCAGCAGCATGAGGTCAGACAGTGGCACAATGACACAGTGTGTAGGTCACGGCAGCAGCAGCAGGAGGTCAGACAGTGGCACAATGACATTCTGGAGGTCGCAAAAACTGGAGTAGGCCACAGAGTGGCACAATGACAGAGAGTGGAGGTGACAGTGGCAGCAGCATGAGGTCAGACAGTGGCACAATGACACAGTGTGTAGGTCACGGCAGCAGCAGCATGAGGTCAGACAGTGGCACAATGACACTCTGGAGGTGGAAAAAACAGGAGTAGGCCACAAAGTGGGACAATGACACAGTGTGTAGGTCACGGCAGCAGCCACAGCAGCAGCTTGAGGTCAGACAGTGGCAAAATGACAGAGTGTGTAGGTCACGGCAGCAGCCACAGCAGCAGCATGAGGTCAGACAGTGGCACAATGACACAGTGTGTAGGTCACGGCAGCACACATGAGGTCAGACATGGCACAATGACATTCTGGAGGGGGCAAAACATATAGGCCAAAGTGGGCACAATGACAGAGGTGGAGGTGACGGCGGCACAGCATATTTTTAGACAGTGGCACAATGACTTTTTGGGGGTGGAAAAAAACGGAGTGGGGGCCACAAGGGCAAAATGACAGAGGGGGGAGGTGACCGTGTCACACCCCATGAGGTCAACAGGGGCACAATGACAGAGGTGTAGGTCACGGCAGCAGCCACAGCAGCGCAAAGGTCAACAGGGGCCAATGCAGAGGGGGTTGGGTCCGGCAGCAGCCACAGCAGCAGCAGAGGTCAGACAGTGGCACAAAGACCAGTGTGTAGGTCACGGCGCAGCAGCAGAGGTCAGACAAGGGCACAATGACTTTCTGGAGATGGCAAAAACGGGGAGTAGGCCCAAGTGGCACAATGACAAGAGGGGAGGCTGGTACAGCAGCATGAGGTGGCAGTGGAAACAAAGAATTTCTGGAGGTGTAAAACGGGAGTACCAAAAGGGGACAATGACACAGTTGGAGTTGATGGCACAGCATGAGGTCAACAGTGGCACAATGACATTCTGGGGGTGGCAAAAAGTATGGGGCCACAGAGGGGCAAAAATGACACAGTTGGGGGTCACAACGCGCACATAGGTCAGGCAGGGGCACAATCACATTCCGGAGGGGGAAAAACATAGGGGCCCCACAGATTGGCAAATGACACAGGTGGAGGGCACGGCAGCAGCAGCATGGGGCCGGGAGTGGCAAAATGATTCGGAAGTGGCAAAACAGTAGTGGCCACAGAGGGGCACAATAAAAACGTGTGGAGGGCACGGAGAGCAGATGAGGTCGGGCATGGCACAATGACACAGTGTGTGGTGCCGCAGCAGAAAACAACGCACGAAAGCAGCATGGGGTCAGAGAGTGCACAATACACGTGTGGATGTCAGGGGCACCAGCAACAGCAGCAGCGCATAGGTCATAGTTTTCACATGCAGACTGTTGAGGTGGGGGCAATACCAGCCCCTGGAAAAAGAGGTGGTTGCAGAGGAGAAACTTTTCAAAATGTGGGCTCAGCGGGTGAGCTCAGAAAGTGGCTAGGCGTATTTTTGAACTCAGAACGACCCCCTAAGGCATTGGTGTGGGGGAAATCCAGGCCGATCCACGCCTATTCATTTTGACAAAGGTAGTCATTCCAATTTCCCGGGACAACAGGTTCTCTTTGGGTAACGATGGCCCCCCCCCGCACGAACACCCCTCTGATGCCACACTACTGGCCGGGCAGGACACTTCTCCACTGCAAGCTCGGCAAGTTGGGCGGCCAGCACCCAGTTTGGTGCCCCCAGTAGCCCCAGCATCTTCTAATGGGGGCAAGGCTGTCCATGTAGGCCACCACCTTTTGGGTTCAGGGACGCCCCAGGCCCTGCGCGCTGCTGTGGCGACTGCCCTCCTACTGGGCGGTTAGGAAGCTGTCATCAGTGACTCCAGACTTGGGTTTTCCTGTGATGGAGTGGTACTGCGTCCCCCCCATTTTCCCCACACCCATGTAAAGTATATGGACTGAGGAACCCCCCGGGAAACCCCTGTCAGAGGAGGACATGCCCACATAGGCAGCGCCAACTACACGGAGGTTTTTCCCTATAGTATTTGAGTTTGTCCTCCCTCTCAATAGCTGGTAAAAAGGCCCCCTTTTTTTGACCGGTAGCGAGGGCCAATGGTGGAGACCAAAGTCACCCCTCGCCGATGCTGACAATTCGCTGTCATACCAGGCAAATCACATGCTGGGGCCATCTCCACTGTATACTCCCCGGGTGCTTGCGGGTCATTTTGCTGTTTTGCTCATCTCCATCTACTTCCTTCACTGCTCCTGCTCCCCCTTTTTGTCACCGGGTAAAAACTCCACCCCTTTTCACCAGACAATGCTTCTGCCCCATGATTCCCCCCTCCTCCTCCTTTCAGCCCCAGGGGATCATGTGGCCACGAATGTAGCCGCCACATCTCCAGTCCCTGCCCAGACAGATTTTTCAGCATCTGTTCGGCAGAAGCAGTGGAATGAGTTATTCATCCCCAGTCCTGGCGACTACAAATAACGTCGCCCCCTCCAAGGGCCTCAACAAACGGCAGGTGTCACGCTTGAGCTGCCATTGGTGACATAAAATTTACACGGGGGAGTCTCCTTCCGCCATCATCAAAAAACTTTAAATGGCCTTTCTCTGTTCATACAGTCGGTAAACATTTGCAGCGGAATTCCAACGGGGGGAAAAAACAAAAGGAGTGTGTTGGGAGAGGCCGTTCTGCCGCGAAACCCGGGGGGGGTGTTCCTGGTTTTGAAACGAATGGAAAAAAGTGCATCACAGTTTCCCCCCCATTTTCAAATCTTCTGAAGATCTGTGGAAGACTTCAGGAACCTTTTCACAACCCAATTGAACCGGGCGCCATGCAGGGTGCATGGACCACCCACCTCGGGTAGCGCGGAAAACCTGTTCCTCCCATTGTCCGTCCCATGGTTCCGTTTTGCAGTTGACACAAAGCCACACATTGATTTCTTGCTGCATGACGCGGAGCAGTTCCTCCCCTGTGTGACTCGTTCGCCCGAGGCAAGGACGGGTGTAGAACGCGTGACCCCCGCTGTGCCCTAACTTTGGGGTATAAAGGGGAAGTACTTGTGGGGGCTGAATGGTGGTGGGGGTGATGGAGGAGGAGCGGATATTGGCGCAGGATCCAGTTTGACAACGGAAGGGAAAGGGCGTCTCCTGCCCAAAGTTGTTGGTGTCCCCGGGGCAGAACACATTCACCCAGTGGGCCGAAAGGACAGTAATTCCCTACCGTAGTTACACCTCCAGATGTCCGCGTGCCGTGCACCTTGGGAAAAAACCGTAAGCTCAAGGACTGGCCCCATTTTTCCTGTTCTACAAATTAAAAAGTGCGGGGTATTTGCCTTTTTGGAAAAAAATTAGGGCTGGAAAACTCTCCCTCTCGGCTCGCACAAGCCATTTGTTCTCTGAATGGGCAGAGTCCCCCCATTTGGAAAGGGAGGGACTGCAGTACCAAAACTTTTCAAGCACGGGGTGCGGACCTTAGGTGGGTTGGACCATCTGTTTCTCTTTGCAATCCCCGCTGAACGCTGCTGGGGCCATGAATAGCAGGAGCAGGACATCTGGACCGGGAGATGATGTCAAAGAGAAACGGACCTTCTGCAGAGGTGGTGGAGCCCTTTACTGCTGCAATGATGCTGCCCCTGGCTCTGCTGCTGCGGCGGGAGGGGGGACCACCACATCTGAGCCCGTTTTTCCCAAGCCCCCCGGATGGTGACCTTCATGTGTTGACGCGGGCCGTGGGGCCAATGTTACTCCCTGGCCACCTTCCCCTTTTTGCCCACAGATTCTACATATACCCAAATTGGCCCTCCGGTGTCTTAGCAAAGAATGCCACCGCCGAGTAGCGATTTAAACCCCCAACCCCTCCGCACTGAGTGCACTACCGGTTTCCTCCTACCCCTGTGCCCTACTTTCTTGACCTGCGAAGCGGGTTTTTACCCCCTGGCCACTTGACTCCCCCCACCCCACACTTTGCAAAACCCCGTGCTAAAAGGGGCCCCACAACCCACTTGCGGCTGCGCCCCTGCCCGAGGGGCCAAATGACGCCCTCTTCTCCTGACAATGATGAAGCCCCTTTCTTCACCCGGGTCCCAAGTGCGGTCGCAACATATCATCAATTTTGGTTTCATCGGCCTTTTCTGTCCTCATCACCGGTCTTGGATCAGAGGCGGGCCCCCCACAAAATGACCTCCCCTGCCACTCTCCCATCATACTTTGCCCCCTTCTGCAAGAAGCAGGGGGTATTGGCCCCATTTCTTCGCTGCCAAGAAGCTGCTGACTGCCCCCCTCAAAAATTTTTATCCTCATATATAGTGGCGCGAGCCCAGACCACATAGTAGATCTCTGGCTGAGGGAAAAGGATGGGACAGAGGTGGGTTGAGGACAGGGGGAGGGCCCCTGACCCGCTCCCGGGCCATCCCAAATAAGGTTTTTTCGACTTCCCACCCTCTTTGGGTGGGGTTTCATTTCATCTGGAGAAGTGGGTACCTATCAACCAATTAAGAACCCTTGGGTTGCTAGTCAGCACCGGCCGCTTGACACCGGCTTGTGGCCCACCGATGACCCCCTGCTGCGCGTCCCCTTTTCTTTTGTGCGACCCGGGCCTCTCCCCAATGTTTTGCCACTGCCACTCGCAGGGGAAAAGCCTGCCACCCCTTGTTACATACTGTTTGTTCTAAAATGACAAAATGTTTGATGAAGTATCGTATATGATAAATACACACCGTATTTGATCCAAATGAACCCCTAAGAAAACTTGGGTAACCCCCGGGCATAAAACTGCGCTCCACAAATGGCCAAAGGACAAATTATTGTATGTGCCGTTTAAAAACTCTTGTTTTTACTGAATGTAAAAGCACAAACAGGCTTAATTAACCCTTGGATATGAATCTGCTACAAAAATTTCTTCTGTGGCGGGGAAAAAGAAAGTTTCTTTTTTTTGGTAAAACAAAAAAAAAAACTAGTTAAACCCCTTGGTGTAAATTGCCAAAAGAATTGAGGGCCACAATTTAAAAGCTTTGTAGCGTGTTACAATGCGTATTTTTTTTCGCTATACAAAAAAAGAGAAAAAATTGTAATTAACTTTTGCTTGTGAATTATGCTACAGGAAAATTGTATTTTTTTTGGGGGTGAAAAAACGGTTTCTTTTGGGGTCACCACAGGGAAAAAACAACCTTAATTAAAACCCCGGATGAAATTTTTGGGAAAAGAATTGAGCAGCCCAAACACTACTTTGTAGCGTGTTACAATGGCGTATTTTTTACGCTATTTTAAAAAAGAAAAATTGTAATTAACTTTCGCTTTTTAAATTTTTACAGGAAAATTTTATTTTTTGGGGGTGAAAAAGCGGTTTTTTTGGAGTCACCCAGCAGAAAAACAACCTTAATTTAAACCCCCCGGGTGTAAATTGCGCAAAGAATTGAGCAGCCACAAAACAGCTTTTTTTGCGTGTTACAATGGCGTATTTTTTACGCTACACAAAAAGAAAAAAATTTAATTAACCTTCCTTGTGAAATTTTGCTACAGGAAAATTGTATTTTTTGGCGGTGAAAAAGCGGTTTTTTTTTGTCCCCAGCAGAAAAACAAGCTTAAATTTTTCCCCTGGGGTAAATTGGCAAAAGAATTGAGCAGCCAAAAAATACTAGCTTGTGCGTGTTACAATGGCGATTTTTTACGCTATACAACAAGAAAAAATTGTAAATTTAAACCCTTTGCTTGTGAATTTGCTACAGGAAAAATTTTATTTTTTTGGTGGGGGAAAAAGAACAGGACTTCAATTCCAATACCCCCCCAAAATAAAAATTTGAACGTAAGAAACAGTCTCGGACAACAGCACCCCACAAAAATCGCTGTATGAAAATCATTCTTCAGTTAGACCTATCACAATCAGCCGCAGCCACCTTTCCCCGATCAGTACATTTAAGGGGGTGAGCTCCCAGGTTTGCGCCCCCGGACTTATTAGTGCGGTGCGTCACGAACCCCCCCGGGCCTGATTGGCTTCATCTCGCCCCAAAATCAGAGGCTATGCCCTTTTCCTCCCAGAGTTCTTTGCCCCATGTAACGCCATGTGCTCGCGCCATTTTTTCAATGAAAAGCACACTTGTTCACACCAAGTCCCCCAAATTCGACCCTTTTTTCCGAACCGAAGTTTTCCTGAAATTCTAAACGAATTCCACTTCGTTAGAATAAATTCGCCCATCTCTAGTTATAATGAATGGATAATGGCCAAATAACATCCTTATTAAAGACAAATAAGACAAGGACATACAAACACAATGGTGGTGGGTAAAGTGAATAATGTAGTGCAAACAAGTGATAAGTGTTATGGTGTGAATAAAAAGTATGCTAGTGAATGTGAACAAAGGGAGTATGAACAAATAAATACACACAAAATAAAACATACAAAATGTTTAATAAAGGTGCCTAATTCACTTGACAATGAGTGCATAAATAAAGTGCTAATATTAATGTATACATAATATAAACAATAAATGCAATCCAATTAATAAATAGTGTCGACATTAAAAAGGTATATAAAATCAATTAAATACAATGATTATAGTGTATACAATAAAAAGTAAATGTGTCATAAAATGAATTTAAATATTTCATAGTTTCATAGTTTCTAGTTTGAAAGGGCCCAAAAAAAAAGACGAGACGCCCATCCATTTCAGCCTGTTGGCTAAGGTGTTGATCGGGAAGGGAAAAAAAACCCAAATGAGGTAAAACAAATTTTCTATTTTAGGGGAACATTCCTTTCCCCGGCTCCAATTGGCAATCGGAAAAATCCCTGGATCAATGACCCCTCTCCAGAATCTAGACACTATAATTGTTTTATTTGTTTTGAGCGTTATTTTGACAAAATTGAAATCGGCACGTTTTATGGTGACGGATTTTTTAGTCATGCGATAAATTTAGGTTTTAAAATCTGTGCATATCTATTGATGCGCCTTTTTTTTGGGGCTTCCCGTATTTTTTGGGGGCCCGCAAATCAGATTAAGAATAGGAGGGGGGAAAGTGTGTGCGACGCATGACTGGGATGTGTATGGTTGCGATTGGCTGGAAAAAAACTGACGTCGTTTTACATGAAACAGGTTTCCTGTTCAGCCTCAGTGTCTACCGCGTCTCAAGCAGAAGGACGTGCGTCTGCTTGTGTCCAAAAGCTCACAAAATTTTTAATTTTTTTCACAGAGAAAACCCCTTATTAGCTGTGACCTACAATTTAGTTAGTTAGAGATTGGAAGATTTTAATTAGTTGGTAGAGAATTTTAAAGGGCATCATCTGTAATACGGGGGGGGATTGGGTGGGGGCCCCGGGGGGCGAACACAAAACCCTTATAAAGAATATGGATAAAGTTCCCCAAGCTTAGGTAGAATTGCAATAAGCTTTATTATTAAAGTTTTCTATTGAAAATTTCCTGGATTTTGGGCGCCTAAATTTTATATTGGATACACATTTTTTCTAGTAACGCAGGTCTTTTTGTTAGATGAAAAAACTCCACTTTTATTATCGATACATTTTCAGTAGGTGTTTTTTTAAATTTTTTTGCCCTTCCACTATTGTTGTATACCCCTTTGCACTTAAATTTGAATCCAGCAATTTTATAGACCACAGGTAATTAAAAGGGTGCCAAAAATATCTTGAAAATTAAACAATAACAAGTTTAAAGAATAAAGGATAAAGTTCACCAAGACTTTGAGACATTGCAATAGCTTTATTTTAAATTTTCATTGAAATATTTCCTGGATTTTGGGGGCAGCCTGACTTATATTAGGATACAACTTTTTAGAAACTGCAGTCTCTTTGTTAGGTGAAAACTCCACTTTTATTTTCAGTATACATTTCAGATAGGGGGTTCATCAATTTTGCCCCTTTCCCCTTTGTGTATACCAGTATTAAAATTTGAACCAGCAAGTCAGCACAGGTTTATGGTTTCCGAATAATTGTAATTTCAAAAAATTTTTTATACGTGTTTTTTGACTTTGGGGACTACAGCTTTTTTCATTGAGGCACCTTGAAAAAAAATGGAATATGCAATTTTTTTGTCAAAAGGTGAATTGATAGGTGCCAAAAAAAACCTTTTATTATTCAAATACATTTCAGATACTGTTTTTTCACTTTGGGCGGCCAGTTTGTTTATAGATTATTTGCAGTTAAATTTGAATACGCAATTTTTTAGTCACCAAGGGGAATTATAGGTTTCCAAAAAAACCTTTTATTTTCGATACTTACGATAAAATGTTTTTTGCACTTTTTGCCCGTCCAGATTTGTTAATAGAGCCACCCTTTCAGTTAAATTTTTAATCCCGCAGTTGTGTAGTACCCCAAAGGTGAAAAAGATAGGTGCCAAAAAATACCTTTTATTTCGAATACATTAAAATTGTGTTTTTTGCTTTGGGGAAATACAAACTTTGTTATTGAGGCACCCTTGCATTTAAAAGTGAAACTCAAATTTTTTTTTCACCACATTAATTTATAGTGCCCAAAAAAACCTTTTATTTTCCAATCATTACGATAGTTTTTTTTTTTTTGCACTTTTGCCCCCGTCCCGATTTGTTGATAAGCCACCTTGCAGTTAAATTTGAATCCAGCAATTGTGTAGTTACCACAGGTGAATGATAGTGCCGAAAAAATAGCCATTTATTTTCCGAGATACATTACAGATGACGTGTTTTTTTTAAACTTTGGCGCACTACAGCTTTGTTTCATTGAGGCGACCTTGCACTTAAATGTGAATACTGAAATTTTGTAGTCACCAAAGGTGAATTGATAGTGCCAAAAAATTCTTTATTATCCTAATACATACAGATACGTGTTTTTTGACTTTGTGCACACTACAGCTTTGTTCATTGAAGGCAACCTTGCACTTAAATGTGAATACAGCAATTTTGTAGTCACCACAGGTGAATTGAAAGGTGCCAAAAATACCTTTTTATTAACCGAGATTCATTACAGATACGTGTTTTTTATGCACTTTTTCCCAGTCCAGATTATGTTGATCCAGAGCCACCTTGCGAGTTAAATTTGAAGTCACATCAATTGTGTAATTACCACAGATAGAATTGGATAGTTGCCCAAAAAATACCTTTTATTACTGAATCATTACAGATACGCTGTTTTTTTGACTTTGGGGCGCACTACCAGCTTTGTTCATTGACGCACCCTTGCAACTTAAATGTGAAATACAGTCAATTTTGTTATCACCACAGGTAATTGAAAGGTGCCAAAAATACCTTGTATTATCCGAAAACATTTCGAGATACGTGTTTTTTTCACTTTGGCGCAGGCAGCTTTTGTGATAGATCTAGCTTTGATTTAAATTTGAATACAGGCAATTTTGTAGTCACCACAGGTGAATTGATAGGTGCCAAAAAATAAAAAATGAACTACCTTTTGATTATCCGAAAACATTACAGATACGTGTTTTTTGCACTTTTGCCCAGTCCCAGATTTTGTTGATAGAGCCACCTTGGCAGTTAAAATTTGACTCTCAGCGAATTTGTGTAGTTACCCACAGGCTGAATAATATTTGCCAAAAAATCACCTTTTTTTATCCGAATACATTACAGGATACGTGTTTTTTGACTTTGGTGGCCTCTACAGCTTTGTTCATTAAGGCAACCTTGCACATTAAATGTGAATACTGCAATTTTTTAGTCACCACAGGTGAATTTATAGGTTGCCAAAAATACCTTTTATTATCCGAATAACACCACAGATAGCTTGTTTTTTTTTGCACTTTTGCCCAGTCCCAGATTGTTGATACAGCAAGCCACCTTGCAGTTAAATTTGAATCCAGCAATTGTCTAGTTACCTACAGTTGAATTGATAGGGACAAAAAATACCTTTATTATCCGAATACATTTCAGATACTGTTGGTTTTCACTTGGCGGGCAGCCAGTTTTGTTGATAGTATCTACTTTGCAGCTATATTTGAATCCAGCAAATTTTGTTTTGATTTGAGGGATTTTGAGAATAGCTGTGATTTTGCCGTCTTTTAATAAGAGACTTTCCAAACTCTTCCCTACCTCGCAAATATGTATATTTCTGAACTGGGATCGAAATCAGGTGGTAAGCCGATCAAGAGTGGGTCGACATGTATGTAAGGTACGAGATAAGTTGCTCCTTACCAGTGCTGCGACAACACCATGCCAGCGGATCATCAGTTGCAGGACAGTCAAGGCCTGTCAGTCCAGCTGGGTCAGGGCCCTTGAATCTCAGTAACGAACAAGCGGTTTCCAATCTGTCCTTCAACCTGCATCCAGCATTCTTACCTCCTCGTCCTCCAGTCACACGGCCACAAATGTCGTCATCATCATCACCACATCCGTCCAACATGAGCAGCCCAAATGTCAACTCATGTAACCCACCACTGTGTATAATCCATTTTCTGAAGACCGTCTTTGATGACAAAATGCGGTTGGGGTCAGAAGGCATGTTAAAAGATCAATAGGCCAAAGAGGATGGATTTTCTCTGCTCTGACGCCCGTTACTGATGCCATCAGAGTAGGAAGAGGAAGTCGTCAATGCGCAAAAATCCCGGGCTGGTCGGCATCGCCTTGCAGTCCACTCTTGCTTGTATCCCTGCACAAGCTAGCTCCTGGATGTCAGAAGTCAGAACGACAAAGTCACGCTATGTTGATGATGATGAATGACTATATTGCGGATCCAACGTGGTCTTTTCAGGCAGAATTTGCTTGCGAGCGCTTCAATCAACTGGAGCAGGAGGAAGACGATGGGGTAGTGTCAGTACGGTTCCGCCTCAAAAAGGGAGGGGGGCGTTCGGTCAGAAGTCCGCTGAAATGATTCCGCCAGCCACGGTCAGCGCAAACCCCGCTCCTCCGCTTGTCGCCGTCAAAAAGGACCAGGGACCTCTCAAGGCCTGGGCCATCTGTTTGACCAAGCTCGTGGAATCACCCAGCGATGTCATATGCCGCCAGTTGCCGTAAACGCATAAGTAGGGAGGCAAGAACCTTAGGAAGTTACACCACCACCAACATGTCTAGTCTCAACATGCAGCGAATGCATGAGTTGAAATGGAGGCAACAACGTTGGCCAAAAAAGCCAGACCGACGCCGGCCCTCCAACCACTGTCACACCCTCGTGTCTCCGCCTCCTCCGCCACACCAAGTGTTCCTCAGCTGCCATGTCTCTCAGATAGTCATGATCAGGGATCGAGCCTCGCGATTCCCGCTTCAGCCTCCACCATCCCCCGAGTACCACCAGTCAAGCACACCAAGACCCATCCTAACCCCTTCTCACTTCCGCCAGTTTTGACGACCTGCATGCCGTACAGTGGCCAGTCTAAGCCAAGCCAGCCTTCTGTCTTTCCAGTTTGGGAAGCAGAAGGAAACACTTTAACCCAAACCATCCATCCCAAAGCCAAAAAGCCTGAATGTCGTCATTGCCAGGCTTTTGGCCTTGGAATGTATGCCTTCTCGCGTCTGGTGGACACAGATGGGTTCCGCCACGTCATGGCCCTTGCCTGCCCCCCAATACCAGACATGGCCGAGCAAGGCATCTTTGCCAAAAAGCCGTCCTTGCCCTGGCCAGCCACGTGTCAATCTAAAATTTCAAGCGCGTTGTCCTGCATCTTGTCCGGAACATTCCATCTGACCCCCGACACATGGACTATGTAAGCGACGGCCAATGCCCACTATATCTCTGTGTACAGCCACACTGGGTGAGCTTGGTGGATGTTCCCTGGGGGTGGACAAGGGACGCTCTTCAAAACCGCAGGGATGGTGCAGAATTCTTTCCACCCAAGGTTCCTCTGTGGCATCACGTGCCCAGAGAAACCCGCAGGCCGTGTTGAAATTAATCTTTCTGGTAGACCGTCACACAAACAGGTTCATGAAGTCTGTGGACGGCTCTCTGTCAACGATACCGAGGCTGGCTGGGTGAGCAAGAACCCTGTGCCAGGCAAGGTGGTGTGCGATAACGGGCAAATCTATGGTCCACCCTTAAGATATCGGTAGGCTGGAGCCATCCCTTGCCATGGCACATGATCATGAACCTTGTCGTCAGTAAATTCTCTAAAGAGCTAACTGCCTGCCGCAGAAAGGCTCGAAGTCTAAGATTCGCATTCCGCCGTTCGCACCCCCTGCTTCGTCCCGCCTGGCTGGCGTACTCATGCAGCATCTAGCGTCGCCTCCCCGTCACCCGTCTCATTGTTGACGTGGCAACACGCTGGAATTCTTTCCACCCTCCACATGCTCCGCGATTGTGGCTGGCAGCGCATGCCATTACGCAGTCAACGAAGTGACACATGTCCTGACAAGCAGCGGTGCAGACCTCCGGGGTGTTGAGCCACCTGAGAGTGGAGGCAGGTGATAGAGCTCTGCACCATCCTTCGTGCCAGTTTGAAGAAGCCACCAAAATGGTCATGTCGGACAATGCCCTTGTCAGCATGAGGCATGTGTGGTGATCTTAGTTCTGGAACGATCATTGGACACTCTGAAACAACAGATAGGTCCTCCGCCAGCTACGAGGAGGAGACGGACCACAGATGCGGACACGGAGCCTTTTTCTCCTCCCCCGTCAAATTCCACAAGGCCCGGACAGTTTCACAATTTCATCGGTCTTCATTAGCAGTGTTCGTGGTCCAGAGCTAGTGGCAAGGTGGCACATCACTCTCAGGTGGCAATCATCTCAGGCAAGACAGGGCTGTTGTTTGAAGCTGTGCCGGAGGCAAGCGGTAGAGGAGGAGGAGGTAATTCGGGGTTGGGGGGGGGGGGGGGGGGGGTGGGGGGGGGGGGGGGGGGGGGGGGGAGACGACCGGATGTTACCCCGACGTCCCTGTCTTGGAAGAGGTTGCGCGAATTTAATGCGGAGGAGTAAGATGAGAAGTATCGTTTGCTGAGTGCCTGCCACTCGACCCAGAGGCTTGGAAATCAAGGCTCCATCACCACATGAGTGCTTGGGTGCTCCCAATTTCCTCCAACATGATCCTCAGCATTAAGGCCATCAAAATAAAACAACATGTTACTGGATGGCCACCCATCCTTGATCCCCGGGGTACAAAACAATCTCAGCACTTTCCTTCCACCCCCCAAATAGAGAGTAAAATGCAGGAAATGGAGACCTTGCTGATTCGATCAACTGGAGACATCTGTGGCGTCTGCTCAATCAACGTTCCCCAAATGTCACGGTGGAAAACATCAGCAACGTGACAGCATTAGCGTGCCAAGTAGGCGTAGCGCAACAGCAGGCAAGGTGGCAGACAGCCTAATGTGGTGACCTCTGGCAATCTTTGTTTACCACCTCCACCAACGCATGCAATGCATGGCAACTTGCGATCCAACACACAGTGAATCAGCTTAAGTTCATGGTGCACGACTATCCTGGCGTCTCAACACCGATGTTTTTGTATGTGTTCCGGACCCAATAGACTTCTGGGTATCCAAAATGACGAATGGCCCCAGCTGGCTCGTCACGCCATAGAGGTGTTGTCCCCTGCCCGATCAGCCAGCGGTCATATCTGAGTCGGCACCTCGCAGCAGTCTGGAGGAGTCATTACAGAAAAAAACGAAATGAAAACCATCCGGCTTTCCACAGATAATTTGGATCATTTGACTTTCATCAAGATGAATCAGCATGGAATCTCTGATGATGTTGTTGCCCCAATTGCGAGGTCCACTCGATTAGTTGCCGTCCTACTTCACATTCCGGTTTTCAAACAGAAATGGTCCTCTTGAAAAAAAATTTTTTAAAATGATAATTTCTACTGCATTTTTATTCTCTTTTCCCAACAGTTCATTTTGCTGGTTTGGCTGGAGGAGACAGTAAAAGACACCAAGGTTTTCATGCCTACACCGTATTTCATTTACCTCACTTTAATTTAAGAAGTGTTCCGCATTGTCAGTGTGTTTTGAGTCAATGTTGCTGAAGATAAACAGCTATAATTATGGTTCCTTTGGAACAGAAATGTGGTCTTTAAGTGCATTTCTCCCTCAAACAATTTTTAATGAGTGGCTGGAAAGTCATATTTGAAATTTTTTGGGGTCATGTACTGTGAGATACAGCAATATAATGGTCCCTTTTGGAACATAAATGTGGTTTTGGGGGGGTTCTCATAAGTGGCATATTCTCCCCTACATTTTTTAACAGTGCTGAGAAGTCATTTTTATAAATTTTTTGGCATGCTGCTTTGAAATGGCAGCAATACTCACAGGTCCTATTATAAAAAAATGTTGTTTCTTCTAACGACATATGTTCTTCCAATTGTCCAAAGTCATGGCTCAATGGTCATGCTTTGAATTTTTGGGGGTCATTTTGCTTAAATGCTGCTATACTATCAGGTCCTATTATAAAAAAATGTTTTTCTAACAGACATTTGTTCTTCACAATGTCCAAAAGTGGCTCAAGGGTCATGCTTTGATTTTTGGGGCATTTTTGCTTATGAAATGCAGCTGTACTACAGGCCTATTTTATAAAAAAATGTTGTTTCTAACATGACATTTGTTCTTCACAATTGTCTAAAGTTGCTCAAGGGTCATCGCTTTGAATTTTTTGGGCATTTTGCTTTGAAATGCAGCTATTACCATACAGGTCCTAATTATAAAAAAATGTTGGTTTCTAACAGACATTTGTTCTTCACAATTGTCAGAGTGGCTCAATGCATCAAGGTGATGGTGCTGTGAAAGCAGGAATAGTTAGGACACTGATAATGATCACATATTGCAAAATGACTTGTTTTTGCAAGATCTTTAACCAATCAGAGGCTTTCATCCCTTTATTGAGACAAACCCTTTAATAACAATTAAAAAAAGAGAAACAGAAGACATGGTTGGGGATTCCCATCCTATTGTTAAAAACTTGTTTTCAATAATTAAACTAATAAAAAACTTGCATGTAAAAAAATACTGGTAAAAAAATTCTCTGAATTGTATAAAAAGGTACAAAGGAAAACTTTGACCAGATAGTAGGTTATCATGAGGACATGGAGTAATGGAGCAACACTGACAGAGAACAAAGTACAAACAATATACCTCCAGCAACGTTTAGTAAAATGAGAAAAAAGAATGCCAAGACAAAAGGGTACACCTGGGTGGAACACGAGCGTTATAACCACCAGTATTTGCCAAGTGAAGCTCAATTGGTCCGCACTCAACGGAGGGGCAAGCGCTACCCAGGTCTTGACTGTGAACTGAGGAAGGCTGGAGTTCTCACACTTCCGCTCTCCGCACTCGCTTCAGTTCAACGACAGGTTATCGTTGCTGGCGTCATCAGGCATTTAACCTGCGTGTTAATAGATGACGGAACGCCAGCCTTGGGCTCTCACCGCACCCACTGTAAGTCCGGCCGCCTGGGTCATGCTGTGGCACAGGACAGGTATAGTCAATGTCCAGTTCAACTAAAATGTTGGTTTGAAAGACCCTTTTTCCGTGACTTTTAAATCTGGGGGGTCAGACAGGTTTTAATGGTCATACTGTGGCCCAGGACCGTGGACAGTATATGTTCCAGTTCAACTAAATGGTGTTGAAAGCTCCTTTTTTTCCGGCACTTTTTAATCTGGGGGTCAGACAGGTTTTAATGGACATACAGCAAGTCCATGACAGTTTTCTAGACAATGTCCAGTTCAACTAAAATGGTGGTTGAAAGACTCGCTATTTTCCGTCACTTTTAATGCTGTTGGTCAGTACAGGATATTAATGGTCATCAACTGCAGTCCAGGACATTTCTAGACAATGTCCAGTTTGCAACTAAAATGGTGGTTGAAAGACTCCTATATTTCCGGCACTTTTTAATCTGTTGGTCAGACATGTTTAATGGTCATTCTCGCGGTGCAGGACATATATAGTTATTGACCCATTGGAAACTAAAATGTGTGGGTTCAAAGACTCCTTTTCCCGCACTTTTTAAATCCTGGGGGTCAGACAGGTTTAAATGGTCATAACGCTGTCCAAGACAGGTAATAGTCAATGTCCAGTTCAACTAAAAAGGTGGTTGAAAGACTCCTAATTTCGGCACTGCTTTTAATCTGGGGTCATGCAGGTTTGGAGCTCATGAAGTGGCCCGAGGATCAGGGAAACAATGTCCCAATTGAAACTAAAATAGTGGTTGGAAAGACTCCTTTTTCCGCACTTTTAAAAGTGGAGGTCATGCAGGTTTGGGGATGAGGCTCATGCTTGCATTCCATGACAGGGATATTCAATGTCCATTTCAAGGTAAAATGAAGGTTTCAAATAATACTCTGCCTTCTGGCACTTTTAATTTGTGGGTATGGCATGTTTAAGGGCATGCTGTGTACAAAGACAGGGATAGTGAATCGGTGTGTGACTTTTTTTCTGGTGGCCTTTATACCTAAGGTTGTGCCTAAGATGTAGCAGGGTATCCATTTGACTGTTGTGGCTGTAAATTCCACTTCTCCAGCCCTGTTTGGGTGTACAAAATTGAAGTGTTGTTGCTCTCCCCCATAGACATTTAAATGGTCATCGTCTCATAACGACTGCTCACATCGAAAAACCTTAAATCGATGGTGGCCGACTATCGAAACTAATCGCGCCGACCTGTCGATAGCCAACGTAATTCGCCTCAACACTAGTTATATTATTATGCTCAGAAATGCATCCAAACTCCTTTTTAAACTCTGTTAGTGAATTCACCATGACAAATTCCTCGGGCAGGGGAGTTCCACAGTCTCACTGCTCTAACAGTAAAGAATCCCTTTCTATGTTTATGTAGAAACTTTCGTTCCTCAAGACATAGAGGATGCCCCCTTGTTCTAGATACAGTCCTGGGTATAAATAAATCTTGGGAGAGATCTCTATATTGACCTTTGATGTATTTAAACATATTTATTATGTCCCCCCGAAGCCGTCTTTCTCTAAACTACCCTAATCTTGTTAATCTTTCTGGGTACTGTAGTCCACCCAGTCCTTTTATTATTTTGTTGCCGCCTTTGAACCTGTTCAAGCTCTACAATGTCTTTCCTGTGCACGGGTGCCCAAAACTGTACACAATATTCCATGTGTGGTCTAACCAGTGACTTGTATAAGGGAGAATAATTTTCTCATCTGTGCCTCTATCCCCCTTCTAATGCACCCCATATCCTATTTGCCTTGGCAGCTGCTGTCTGACACTGGCTGCTACAATTGAGTTTACTGTCCACCAGGATTCCCAAGTCCTTCTCCATGTCACTTTTACCCAGCCTTTTCCATTTAAAATGTAGTCATGTAATGGATTTTTCCCCCCATGTGCATAACCTTGCATTTATCTGTGTTAAACCTCTCTGCCATTTCCCTGCCCAGGCCTCCAACTTATCCAGATCCCTTTGTAATAACCACATTATCCTCTATTGTGTTGATTTTCTTTACAGAGCTTTGTATCGTTCTGGGAAAGATCGATATTCTACTGTGCAATCCATGTGTAAGATCGTTAATGAAAATGTTGAAGAGGATAGGGCCCAATACTGACCCTGTGGTAAACCCCACTAGTAACAAGCCATCCAGTCAGAGTATGTACCATTAATACTACCCTTTGTTTTCTGTCAGTGAGCCAGTTGCTTACCCACTTGCACACGTTTTCCCCCAGTCCAAGCATTCTCATCTTACTTACCAACCTTTTATGTGGCACCGTATCAAATGCTTTAAAGAAATCTAGATATATGACATCCAGTGCCTCACCCCGATCCAGTCTAGCACTGACTTCCTCATATAAGCTGATGAGAATAGTCTGACAGGACCGATCCTTCATAAACCCATGCTGGAAATGTAAAAATAATAAAATACATGACCATACTGGAGAAAAAAAAATGTATCATGTATCAGTCTGAAATAAAGAAAAACACAATTAGTGACCGACACTCAGAAACAAATAATACAATACAAACAATAGAACACAAAAAAAATTAAAAATGATAAAAGAAAAATATATTGTTAAACAGATGTTCGACAAAACGGATTTAAAGAAATTAGGCAAAACTTAAATATTCATTCAAACCATGTGGAGTGATAGTATTGAGTTTAAAGATCCACTTGGTTTCTTTTTGAGCTTGATGTTTTTTCCAATCCCCCCCCATGTGATGAAATCAAGACCCTGTCAATCCCCCAAATTTTCAAAAGACTTTTAGCACAGTGATGCGCCATCTTAAAATGTCCTGGAATTGGTTTTAGATGTGATGGTTCATCAATATCTTCTGCAGCTAAAATACCAGGAAGGTGTTCACGTACCCTTTGTTTTAATTCACATGTTGTTAGCCCAATATATTTTAAATTGCAAGCACAAATAGCCAAATAGATTACTCCAATGGTGTTGCAATTGATCATATATTGATCAGAGTTATCTTGAATTCTATGCTGTTTGATGAATTCCTAACTTGTCCATAAAATAAATATTCGGACATGTGATACAATTCCCACAAGGTTTGCAATTCTCTAATATTAGGAGATCTTTTGCACATGATAGAAGGTTTCTCAAGAATGCATTCATGTAAAACTTCATCAGTACACAGTATATCTCAAATTTTAACCATTGTCCCTCTCATTCGATATGACCCCTGAAGTGAAAGTTGTTATGAATCTTACCATGTCGTTGGGGTCAGATCGTATGCAACTGTTGAAGAAATTACTCCTATTTGAAGTTTTTGCTCTCTTGTATGCTCTCTGTTTATCCCTTTTGGATCCCTTTTGGATTTTGAGTTGTTCTGCCCTTTTCTCGAAATCCTTTGTGATGGAACATATTCTTTCACTCTTAAAAACTGACCAACTGGGATGTTATGGACCAAATTACGTGGATGAAAGGATTTTGCATGTAATAAAGAGTTTGTCGCCGTTTTCTTCCTGAAAAGGTCAGAATGGGCAAAACCAGCATCATCAACATGAAACTGCACATCAAGAAAATCAATTGCAGTATGTCCATGTTTGATGGTGAGTTTGATGTTATAAACATTGTGTCAGGGCTAGGCGGCACTCAGCTTGCAGGGAGTAATGTTCTGCAGCAGCTGATTTGCACACGGATAGACAGTCTGCTGGCAGCTCTGTGAGTGACAGAGGTCCAACTACTCTGGACAGGGGGCGTGAATATACAAAAAGCTATAACACAAAGTTCTATATATAAAACTACTATATTAAAGTCATACGATTACCAAATAACACTGATACAAAAAAACAGAATCCCAAGACTAATATTACCAATAATCCTACTAAAATGAATACCGCCACACCATGACCACATATCACCACCACATAGTGACTGAAAAGTAGTGCTGCCGAAATATTATACGCAAATACGGTAAAATCATAGTACTCTTGAAGTGTTATGATTTTACAGCACATTCCCTGACACATGCTAAGCGCTGTGAGAAAGAAGTGACCTGTCACTTCTTTTCAGCGCTTATGCACCAGGGAAATTGGAAGTTAATGAGAGCGTTGTGTGAAGTGCATGCGGTGGCTAGCACTACCTCTCCACAGCAGGCATATAGCAGCGTGCACAGGTATGCGCCACTATATGCCATGAGAACATACTCTTTAAAACTGGACAGACAAAGCACACACATATTCATACTGTACACATGTATTTATACACTGGACAGACTCAGCATACATATATTCACATACTGTACACATGTATTAACACACCTACCAGACATACTACACATATATACACACATGTATTAACACACTGACACTGATGTGTATACATTAGAGATGGGCGAATCGATTCTAACGAAGTGAAATTCGTTTAGAATTTCAGGAAAACTTCGGTTCTGAACGAAGTCAAAGTTTGGGGTGATTCACGGAAACGAAGCGTGTTTTTAATTGATAAAATGGCTGCAAGCACATGGCGTTACATGGGGCAAAGAACTCTGGGAGGAAGAAAGGAGTACCTTAAATGATATGTGCAGAGATGAAGCCAATCAGAAACCGACGGGATTCTGTGACATCACCGCACTATATAAGTCCGGACGCGACGCTGGCAGTTCTCACTCCTCTCACTGTGCTGTGTAGTGAAGCTGCTGGTGCTGCTGCTGCGATCTCACACTAAAGAACTAACTTTTATACAGCGATTTTTGGGGGGTGTCACAGCTTGTCTCAGAGACTGCTTCTCTTACGTTCTAATTTTGATTTTGTGGGGTTTTGGGAATTGAAGTCCAGTGTGCGTCCAATTCAGCTGCATATAAATTTTAATGCTATCTGCTCAGTTCCTGAGCACATTGAATATCCAAGGGTTATCTAAACCTGTTGTTGCTGTTGTATTCAGTTAAAGAAACAGAGTTTTTACAATCCAAATACCAGTTAATTTTTGGCTGCTCATTTCTTTTGCGCAATTTAGATCCAAGAGTTAATTCAATGTTTTTTGTCTGCTGTTGTGGTCACTAAAAGAAACAGTGTTTTTCAACGCCAAAGAAGAAATTTTGCCTTGTAGCATAATAAATATCCTAAGGTTAATTAACTTTTTTCTGCTGCGTGGTCAGAAAAATACACGTCGTTTAAAACACTACAAAGCTGGTAATTTTTGGCAGCACATTTCTTTTACGCAATTTAGATCCAAGGGTTAATTAAGCGTTTTTCTGCTCTTGTGGTCAGTAAAATACATGTAATTTTAACAAGCTACAAAGTTGGTAATTTTTGGCAGCACATTTCTTTTGCGCAATTAACATATAAGGGTTAATTAAGCGTTTTTCTGCTGTTGTGGTCAGTAAAATACACGTCGTTTTAAAACGCTACAAAGCTGGAAATTTTGGCAGCACATTTCTTTTGCGCAATTTAGATCCAAAGGGGTTAATTAAGCGTTTTTCTGCTGTTGTGGTCAGTAAAATACACGTCATTTTAACACGCTGTAAAGCTAGTAATTTTTGGCAGCACATTTAATTTGCGCAATTTAGATCCAAGGGTTAATTAAGCGTTTTTCTGCTGTTGTGGTCAGTAAAATACACGTCGTTTTAACACGCTACAAATCTGATAATTTTTGGCAGCACATTTTCTTTTGCACAATTTACATCCAAGGTTAATTAAGCATTTTTCTCCTTTGTGGTCAGTAAAATACACTCTTTTTAACACGTACAAAGCGTGTAATTTTGCCAGCACATTTCTTTTGCGCAATTTAGATCCAAGGGTTAATTAAGCGTTTTCCTGCTATTGTGGTCAGTAAAATACACGTCGTTTTAACACGCTACAAAGTTGGTAATTTTTGGCAGCACATTTCTTTTGCGCAATTTAGATCCAAGGGTTAATTAAGCGTTTTTCTGCTGTTGTGGTCAGTAAAATACATGTCATTTTAACAAGCTACAAAGTTGGTAATTTTTGGCAGCACATTTCTTTTGCGCAATTTACATATAAGGGTTAATTAAGCTTTTTCCCCCTCCTGTTGTGGTCAGTAAAATAAACGTCGTTTTAACATGCTACAAAGCTGGAAATTTTTGGCAGCACATTTCTTTTGCGCAATTTAGATCCAAGGGTTAATTAAGCGTTTTTCTGCTGTTGTGGTCAGTAAAATACACGTCGTTTTAAAACGCTAAATCTTGATAATTATATTTGGCAGCAACATTTTCTTTTGCAACAATTTACATCCAAGGGTTAATTAAGCATTTTTCTCCTGTTGTGGTCAGTAAAATACACGTCGTTTTAACACGCTACAAAGCGTGTAAATTTTTGCCAGCACATTTCTTTTGCGCAATTTAGATCCAAGGGTTAATTAAGCGTTTTTCTGCTGTTGTGGTCAGTAAAAAACACGTCGTTTTAACACGCTACAAAGCGTGGAAATTTTGGCAGCACATTTCTTTTGCGCAATTTACGTCCAAGGGTTAATTAAGCGTTTTTCTCCTGTTGTGGTCAGTAAATAACTCATCGTTTTAATGCGCTACAAAGCTGGTAATTTTTGGCAGCACATTTCTTTTGCGCAATTTAGATCCAAGGGTTAATTAAGCGTTTTTCAAACTGTTGTGGTCAGTAAAATACACCGTTTTAACACCGCTAAAAAGTTGGTAATTTTTTGGGCAGCAACATTTCTTTTGCGCAATTTACATCCAAGGGTTTATTAAGCGTTTTTCTCCTCTTGGTTCAGTAAAGTACACGTCGTTTTAACACGCTACAAAGCTGGTAATTTTTGGCAGCACATTTCTTTTGCGCAATTTACATCCAAGGGTTAATTAAGCGTTTTTCTGCTGTTGTGGTCAGTAAAAGAAACTGTGTATTTCAACGCCAAAAAGAAATTTTGAATGTAGCATAATTCATATCCGAAGGTTAATTAAGCTTTGTTCTGCTGTTGTGGTCAGTAAAATACACATCGTTTTAACACGCTACAAAGCTGGAAATTTTTGGCAGCACATTTCTTTTGCGCAATTTAGATCCAAGGGTTAATTAAGCGTTTTTCTCCTGTTTTGGTCAGTATAATAAACGTCTTTTTAACATGCTGTAAAGCTAGTAATTTTTGGCAGCACATTTAATTTGCGCAATTTAGATCCAAGGGTTAATTAAGCGTTTTTCTGCTGTTGTGGTCAGTAAAATACACGTCGTTTTAACAAGCTACAAATCTGATCATTTTTGGCAGCACATTTCTTTTGCGCAATTTACATCCAAGGGTTAATTAAGCATTTTTCTCCTGTTGTGGTCAGTAAAATACACGTCGTTTTAACACGCTACAAAGCGTGTAATTTTTGCCAGCACATTTCTTTTGCGCAATTTAGATCCAAGGGTTAATTAAGCGTTTTTCTGCTGTTGTGGTCAGTAAAATACACGTCGTTTTAACACGCTACAAAGCGTGTAATTTTTGCCAGCACATTTCTTTTGCGCAATTTACGTCCAAGGGTTAATTAAGCGTTTTTCTCCTGTTGTGGTCAGTAAATAACTCATCGTTTTAATGCGCTACAAAGCTGGTAATTTTTGGCAGCACATTTCTTTTGCGCAATTTAGATCCAAGGGTTAATTAAGCGTTTTTCTACTGTTGTGGTCAGTAAAATACACGTCGTTTTAACACGCTACAAAGTTGGTAATTTTTGGCAGCACATTTCTTTTGCGCAATTTACATCCAAGGGTTTATTAAGCGTTTTTCTCCTCTTGTGTTCAGTAAAGTACACGTCGTTTTAACACGATACAAAGCTGGTAATTTTTGGCAGCACATTTTTTTGCAATTTACATCCAAGGGAAAATTAAGCGTTTTCTGCTGTTGTGGTCAGTAAAATACACTCGTTTTAAAACACGCTACAAAGCGTGTAATTTTTGCCAGCAATTTCTTTTGCGCAATTTACGCCCCAAGGGTTAATTAAGCGTTTTTCTCCTGTTGTGGTCAGAAAATAATTTCCATCGTTTTAATGCGCTACAAAGCTGGTAATTTTAGCAGCACATTTCTTTTGCGCAATTTAGATCCAAGGGTTTAATTAAGCGTTTTTCTACTGTTGGGGTCAGTAAAATACACGTCGTTTAAACACGCTAACAAATTTGGTAATTTTTTGGGCCCAGCACATTTCTTTTGCGCAATTTTACATCCAAGGGTTTATTAAGCGTTTTTCTCCTCTTGTGTTCAGTAAAGTACACGTCGTTTTAACACGATACAAAGCTGGTAATTTTTGGCAGCACATTTTTTTGCGCAATTTACATCCAAGGGTTAATTAAGCGTTTTTCTGCTGTTGTGGTCAGTAAAATACACGTCATTTTAACACGCCAAAAAGCTGGTAATTTTTGGCAGCACATTTCTTTTGCGCAATTTACATCAAGGGGTTAATTAAGCGTTTTTCTGCTGTTGTGGTCACTAAAAGAAACCGTGTTTTTCAACGCCAAAAAGAAATTTTGAATGTACAAAATTTCATATACCAAAGGGTTAATTAAGCTTGTTCTGCTTTTTGGGTCAGTAAAAACACATCGATTTAACACGCTACAAAGCTGGTAATTTTTGGCAGCACATTTCTTTTGCGCAAGTTACATCCAAGGCATAATTAAGCATCTTTCTGCTCTTGTGGTCAGTAAAATACACGTCATTTTAACACACTACAAAGCTGGTAATTTTTGGCAGCCCATTTCTTTTGCGCAATTTACATCCAAGGGTTAACCAAGCATTTTTCTGCTGTTGTGGTCAGTAAAAGAAACTGTGTATTTCAACGCCAAAAAGAAATTTTGAATGTAGCATAATTCATATCCGAAGGTTAATTAAGCTTTGTTCTGCTGTTGTGGTCAGTAAAATACACATCGTTTTAACACGCTACAAAGCTGGTGATTTTTGGCAGCACATTTCTTTTGCGCAATTTACATCCAAGGGTTAATTAAGCGTTTTTCTGCTGTTGTGGTCAGTAAAATACACGTCATTTTTAGTGTTGAGCGATTATTATGGACAAAGTTGAACTCAGCACGGTTTTTATGTTGATCGGATTTTATCGATCAAGCGATAATTTAGGTTAAAATCTGCGCATAATCTATTAATATCGCGCCATTTTCGCGCTTCCTGTCATTTTGGCGGCCAGCAAATCAGCTTAGAGAATAGAGCAGGGTGAGCTTGGTGTGCGACGTCGTGACTGGGATGTGTATGGTTGCGATTGGCTGGAAAAATCACATGACCTCGTTTTACAAAGAACAGCCCTTCCTGTTCAGCCTCAGTGTGTGTCAGTGTATCATAAGAGCAGGAGGTGTGCTCGGTTACTCTCAAAACAGCTCAGCGAAACTGTTCTATTTGTTCACACAGACAACTATGCTATCAGCTGTGAACATTAGAACTTAGGTAGATTAGAGATTTGCAGATTTTAGTTACTCAGTTTGAGTTTTTTTAAAAGGGAGCATCTAGCGCTGTACACCCGCAGGAGAGGGGGGGGGGGGGGCGGTTGAACGCAGACAGAAAGACAGGCTCTTTAAAGGAGAGTGGATATTGTGCAGCCCAGACTGTGTTTAGACCCTGCATTACAATGGGTTTTTATTAACACTTTTTGGCCAGTTTTCTGGTGAAATATTGCTTTTATGTTGTGCAGCCTGTACTTATATTAGAATACAGATCTTTTCTAGTAACGCAGTTGAAATTTGATAGGTGCAAAACCCCACTTTTATTATCCATATACATTTTCAGATAGGTGTATTTTTCACTTTGGCGCGGGCCAGCTTTGTTCACAGACCCCTTGCACAAAAAATTTTGAACACAGAATTTTTTGTAGTCCCGCAGGTGTATTTGATGGGTCAAACCCCACTTTAAAATTATCCTATACTTTTCAGATAGGTTATTTTACTTTGGCCGGCCACTTTTTCCAACCACCGTGCACAAATTTGAATACAGCTTTTTTGTAGTCACCGAAATGTTTAAATAGGTGAAAAACCCCACTTTTTTTATCCGATACATTTCAATAGGTTTTTTTTTTTCATTTTGGGCGCAGGCCACTTTGTTCATAGAGCCACTTTGCACAAAAATTTTGAATACAGCAATTTTTGTCACCGCAGTTTTTTTTAATGGGGTGAAAACACCCCACTTTATTACCCGTATACATTTCAGAAGGGTTTTTTTTCACTTTGGCGCGGCCGCCTTGTTCATAGAGTATCTTGACTTAAATTTGAATACAGCAATTTTGTATCACCGCAGGGTTTTTGATAGGTGAAAAACTCCACTTTTATTATCCTAACTTTCAAAAGGGTGTATTTTTATTTTGGGCGGGGCCAGCTTTGTTCACAGAGCCACCTTTGCATTTAAAAATTTGAACACAGCAATTTTGTATCCCCGCGGTGTTTTGGGTGCAAAAAACCCCACTTTTATTATCCATAACATTTCGATAGGTGTATTTTTACATTGGCGCGGGCCAGTTTGTTCAAGGCCACCCATGTAAATTTGAATACAGAAATTTTTGAAAGCACCCAAGTTTTTGAAAGGTGAAAAACCCATTTTTATTACCCGTATACATTTCAGATCTTTTTTTTTTCCTTTTGGGGCCGGCCAGCTTTGTTAAAAGAGCCACTTGCATTTAAATTTGAATACACAATTTTGTAGTCCCCCGCAGTGTATTTAAAGGTGCAAAAAACCCCCTTTTTTTATTATCCGTATACTTTCGTGGGTTTTTTTTCACTTTGGCGCGGGCCCACCTTGTTCTAGAGTCACTTGAAATTAAATTTGAATACAAAATTTTGTATCCCCCGAGGGTATTTGATAGGTGCAAAACCCCTTTTTATTATCCTAACATTTTCAATAGGTGTTTTTTTTCACTTTGGCGCGGGCCCTTTGTTCACAGAGCCACCTTGCCCTTAAATTGAACACAAAATTTTTGTAGTCCCCGCAGGTTATTTGATAGGTGCAAAACCCACTTTTTAAATCCATTTACAAATCAGATGGGTGTTTTTTTCACTTTGGCCGGGCCAGCTTTGTTCACAACCCACCGTGCATGTAAATTTTGAATACAGCAATTTTTGTTCCCCGCAAGTTTTTTAAAGGGTCAAAACTCCCTTTTTTTTATCCGTATACTTTTCAATAGGTTTTTTTTTCATTTTTGGGGAGCCAGCTTTGTTCTAACCCATTTTGATTTAAAATTTTGAATACGAAATTTTTTGAAATCCCCCGGGTGTATTTATAGGGCAACACTCCACTTTTATTATCCTATACTTTTAGATAGGTTTTTTAAATTTGGGCGCAGGCCCCCCTTTTTTCATAGAGTCATCTTGCATTTTAAATTTAAATACAGAAATTTTGTATTCACCCCGAGTTAAATTTGATATGCAAAACGCCCTTTTATTATCTGTATGCATTTCAAAGGTGTTTTTTCACTTTGGCGCGGCCAGCTTGTTCATAGACCCCCACCTTGCACGTATTTGAAACACAATTTTTTTCCACCGAAGTGTTTTTGGGGATGGGAAAAACTCCATTTTTTATTATCCGATAAAACAGATAGGTGTTTTTTTTACTTTGGCGCGGGCCAGCTTTGTTCATGGGGCCCCCTTTGCACTTTTTTTTTGAATACACAATTTGAGTACCCAGGGTTTTTGAAGGTCAAAAACTCCACTTTTTATTACCCTATACATTTGTGGGGTTCTTTTTTCATTTTGGGCGAGGCCAGCTTTGTTCACAGAGCCACCTTGCATTTAAATTTTGAAAACAGCAAATTTGTAGTCACCGGGTGTTTTTTAAAGGGCAAAACCCACTTTTATTATCCGATACATTTCAATGGGTGTTTTTTTCTCTTGGCCATCAGCTTGGTTCATATAGCCCTTGCACTTAAATTTTGAATACAGCAATTTTTGTGTCACCGCGGGGTGTATTTTAGGGGAAAACTCCATTTTCATTATCCTATAATTTCAGATAGGTGTTTTTTTCATTTGGCGCGGGCCAGCTTGTTCATAAGCCCTTGCACTTAAAATTTGAATACACAATTTTGTCGCCCTGCGGGTGTATTTGATAGAAAAACTCCACTTTTATTATCCGTTACATTAAATTGGGTTTTTTTTTTTCACTTTGGCAAGGCCACTTTTTTCATAAACCCCCTTTCACTTAAATTTGAAACACAATTTTGTATCCCCCGCGGGTTTTTTTTTGATGGGTGCAAGACTCCCCTTTTTTTATCCTTTATACATTTCAATAGGTTTTTTTTTATTTTGGCGCGGCCAGTTTTGTTCATAAGGGCCCCTTCACTTAAATTTGAAAACACAATTTTGTAGTCACCGCAGGTTAAATTTGATATTCAAAAACCCCTTTTTTTATCCGTATACATTCAATAGGTTTTTTTTCACTTTGGCGCAGGCCAGCTTTTTTCACAGACCCACCTTCCTTTTAAATTTGAAAACACAATTTTTAGTCACCGCAGGTGTATTTGAAGGTGCAAAACCCCACTTTTTTACCTTTTAACTTTTTCAGATAGGTTTTTTTTTCTCTTTGGGCGGGTCACTTTTTTTTTCTATACCACCTTGCACAAATTTTAAATACAGCAATTTTGTATCACCGCGGGTATTTGATGGTGCAAAATTTCCCTTTTTTATTTTTGTAACATTTCAGATGGGGTTTTTTTCACTTTGGCGCAGCCAGTTTTTGTTCTCGACCCACCTTTGCACTTAAATTTAAATACAGCAATTTTGTATCCCCCGCAATTTTTTAAAGGGGCAAAACCCCTTTTATTATCCGTATACTTTTTGATAGGTGTTTTTTTCATTTTGGGCCAGACTGCTTTGTTCATAGATCCACCTTGCACTTAAAATTTGAATACACCAATTTTAATCGCACTGCAGGTGATTTGATAGGTGCAAACTCCACCTTTATTACCCGTACCTTTCGATAGGTGTTTTTTCATTTTGGCACAGGCCAGCTTTGTTCAAGACCCACCTTCATTAAATTTTAATACAAAAATTTTTTATCAACGCAGGGTTTAAAAGGGTGCAAAACTCCCCACTTTTATACCGTATACTTTTCAGATGGGGTTTTTTTTTCATTTTGGGGCGCAAGCCACTTTGTTAAAAGGCCACTTGATTTAAAATTTGAATACAAAATTTTTGCGCACCGCAGGTGTTTGAATGCAAAAACCCCGTTTGTTTCTGAATCGTTTTTAAATAGCTGTATTGCACGGGGTGGGCCCTAGTTTTTTAAAATAGCCACGTTTTACACAATTCTGAAAAAAAACATTTTTAGCAACTTTTTCCTTTGTCTTTGCTAAAAAAACACAATTTCTCATCTTGAAACTTTAAATATTTTTTTTGGGCTGTTGTCCATTTTGGGCAGAAAATTTGTATTATTTTGTTGAAAACATCAATTCCTAGTCCTACGGGGCAGTTGTCACCCTGGGAAAAGGAAGAAACTTTATTTTGTCCTTCCCCTTTCTTCCACCAACCGCTTTTCCAGGTATTCGCAAGAAACTTCCATTTTCTAACCCTATTGGCTGTAGGAAATTAAGGGATTTAAAATAGCTGTGATTTGCTGTTTTTTTAATAAGAGACTTTCCCAAAAAACTTTAAAACCTTCTAAAAATTTTTTATCTTCTGACATGGACTAAATGCAGGGGAAAACGAGCAAAGAGGGGGGTAACAGGGAGGTAAGGAACAGAAAAGGTGCACCCCCCATGCTGGGACAACCCAACCATGGATCGTCGGTTGCAGGCCCCGTCAGCCTTATCGTGGGTCTGCCCGGAATCTCATAATAAAACACGTCCCCAATCTGTTCTTCAGTTTTAATCAACCTGCATCCAGCGTCTACCCCCCGTCCTCCCAGTCACGCCACAAATATCGCTCAGCATCATCAGCTCCTCCAACGTGAAGCAAAGGGCAGCCCAAAGTCAACTCG
>JAODAL010019969.1:0-70625 GCA_025379985.1 Phyllomedusa bahiana | reverse complement strand
ACAGCCCTCTATGTGCTAGCCAGAGGTACCCTGACTGCCATTAGGTACCAGGATGAGATCCTCAGACCCACTGTGAAATCATACACAGGTGCAGTGGGGCCTGGGTTCCTTCTGATACATGACAACGCTAAACCTCATGTGGCTTTAGGTGAGTGTGTCATTAGTTCCTGCATGATGAAGGCATTGATGCTATAGACTGCCCTGCCTATTCCCCAGACCTGAATCTAATCAAGCACATCCGGGACATCATAGCTCGTTCTATCAACCAACGTCACGTTGCATCACAGACTGTCCAGAGATTGACTGATGCTTTAATCCAGGTCTGGGAGGAGATCCCTCAGGACAACATCTGCTTCCTCATCAGGAGCATGCCCACACATTGTAGGGAGGTCATAGAGGCACGTGGAGGCCACACACACTACTGAGCCTCATTTCTGCCAAATTTCTGCTTGGGCTTTGAGCGGTTTCTAATAATTAAATGATTGGGATTACATCCCCGCCCGGGCCACAAAAGGAGATGCCAGCTATAACCATCTGTGAATAGAGTGGGCTTAGCTTATGAATTCACGCCATGTATCGTTGCACCTCCTTCCTGTCTGGCATGAGGTGGTGCCCTCGGCGGTCTCCTACCTCTGCCCACTCATTGATAGCAAGCATATAAAAGATGAATAAAAAAAAATGGCAATATTGAGAGGAGACCATAAATTCATATGTCACTTTGAATGCTATACAATTAGCTGACACAGAAGGGAGAGGCCACTTAAAAATGGTTAGTGAAACTGAGCAATTTACAATTTAGTTGGGACCCCAAAAAAATATAAAAAGAAAAATGGAATAGGATGGTGAAAAATTTCACCATCTGCCAGGCTAATGGGGTATAAATTCCGTCACATTAGAAATTGAAAAGGGATTCAAATTAGGGGAGGGTTTTTTGCACAATCAACAACAAAAAAAATGGAGGAAAAAAAAAAGCTGCCGACTGCATACGCTCATTGTCTCTCCGCAGAGGTCAAACGTATTATCAAACAAGTCCTGGCATCATATACACTGGGGGATGTGTGCTGTAAATCTCTAGTCAGCAGAGTATGATGAAAACACAACCCGGCTCAAATGACTACACAAATGCTGGCTTGTATTTTACCACTTACACTCAGAAGACCCAAGTAGAAGAGTGAAGAAATCAGGCGATACCTTTTAGAGGCTAACTGAGTATATTTGATGGTGAGCTTTCGAGAGAACTAGCTCCCTTCTTCAGACATGATGGTATATCATCATGTCTGAAGAAGGGAGCTAGTTCTCTCGAAAGCTCACCATCAAATATACTCAGTTAGCCTCTAAAAGGTATCGCCTGATTTCTTCACTCTTCTACTACTTTCTATGGCTAACACGGTACAACATTATACTATCAGAAGACCCAAGGAAGAAACAAAACTGAACATAGTATACGACTTCTGAAACCCAGCGAGTTTAAGAGGGTTGTAAATTAGTCTGATTAAAGAGGAATTCTGGGCGCATGGACTGAAGAGACATGCCACCATAAATCATGTGTGAGCAGCAAATTAACCACCTATCTAACACTTTTCTAGGGCCATTTAGGGCATGTTCACACTGTTTTTGGAACCGATTTTGGATCGCATCCATAAACGTAGCGTCGATCGGATCCAACACACAGCTGCGTGTGTGGATGGAGCAGGATCGCCCCCTATACTTTATTATAGGGCTCATGCAGCGTCTTTTGGACCAAGAACTGACATGTCAATTCTTGGAACGGATCCGAATGACGCAATGTAACACGCACTCGTTTAAACGCCAATATGCGTTTTACATTGCGAGCAGTGTAAAATCACACTGCTTATTGTTAGACGTATTTTTTGGGGTCCAACAGCATTTAAAAGCTTATGTTCACACAGAGCCAACACTCTGTGTGAATATACTCTAAGGCTATGTTCACACAAAGGAACTGCGGCACGGTACCGCAGTACATCGTGTCTTTCGGGAGCATGCGCTCTAATCCGGACGTACTCCTGTGGCGCGTGGAGGGCATTGACATTCATTACTCGCGGCCTGTATTCGCCACAAGTAATTGACAGGTCACTTCTCTCCAAGCACATACAATACAATTGTATTGTACAAGCAGGGAGAGGAGGCGTAATCCATAGTACTCAGAGCTAATATCGGCGCGCATCTCGCCCATATTAGAGCGCAAGTATGCGGCGAAATGCGTGCTGAAATTACCCTGTGTGAACATACCCTTACAGTCATTCGTGGTATAAGGCCAGGTCTACACATCATAGTTTAAATACTGTTGGACACCCGATGATTTGCGGTTTACTCTAAATAACGCAGTCAGTTTTCGGATTTCCCACCGGCCCAGCACAATGAGGCTACGGGAATCCGAGGGAAGATAGTACTTGTTCTATCTTTCGCTGGATGGCTGGCGGTTTAGAACACCCACAGTAGAAAATCCGTGACTAATTGTAAAAGATTACCTGAGAATTTTAACGTGGAATCCATGACTACTTGTAAAGGATTAGAAACAGGTGCAAGCGGACCCTTCTGAAGGCTCAGAAATGCAGCTTGTAAGGCTATGTGTACACAGCACTGGTTTACGGTTGGATTTTCGGAGAATTTGGTATTTTGAATCCACTGAAAATCTAACTGTAACCAGTGCTGTGCAGACCGCAATAGAAAATCCATGCTGTAGTCTACACTGCACTGGTTACAGTCGGATTTTCAGCGGATTCTAAATACCAAATTCTCAGAAATCCCAAACCGAAACTAGTGCTGTTACACATACCTTTTCAACTGCATTTTGAGCCTTCAGAAAGTCCCCTTCATCTGTTTCTAATCCTTTAAATTTTTTACGGATTCCACTTAATATCCCGGGTAAAAAACGGTCATTCATCCAAATTGGGGTTTTTCAACCAACTAACAGCAGGAATTTTTCCCCCCCCAAAAATAACTGTGGTGCAAATAAAAAAAAATTTTTAATGTTTTGAGTGCACCCTCATTGGATCCCACTCCGATGGCAGTGCCTTGGGTCAGCCCCATTCCTATGGGGCTAATCCAACTCCAGATCAAGAGACTAATACTGCCTCTAGTAAATAAAAATCCTCTGCAGAAATCCAAGGTGAGTAAAACACGTTCGATTAAGTTTATTGTTGATGGTTAATAGCCGCATGGTTTTGCTGGCGCTCGTGTGGCCACTTACCAATCAAATTCAGATCATGGGCCCTGCATGCCACAGTAAGTCTGGTTTGCACCTTATCTGCGCCATGTATTTTTAACTTTCAAATGATAATTGACGAAGTCTGTGTCCTTAACATTATTTAAAGGGGTTGTCCACTTTATTTAAAAATGATTGCAAATAGTTCCAGAATCCAAGTAATTATATAAAAAAAATAAAAAAAAGTTATACCTACCTCCCGCGGCGCATCTGTCCGGTATTCTGTTGATACAACGTCATGTGCCCCTAACTTACATCACCGTTTGAAGCTGTTTACTTCCGAATGGCGATGAAAATTAGAGGCATGTGACTGCTGCAGCCAATCAGCAGCCACAGCGGTATTGACAGAAGACCGGAGAGACGTGCAGCTGGAACCAGGCACCAGGGGAAGGAAAGTATAACTTTTTTTTTTTTTTTTCTTGCATGCGGCATGAGAGCTAATTAAATTACTTTTACATAGGTTATACAGTCATTGCGGAGAACAGCACAAACGGTCAGTTTGCAGCCTGCTCTGCCAAAGAGGAATCCAGCTCATTTATGAGCAAGTGTTAGCCCCATCCACCTATGGGTGATACAACAGTTTACATTGAATAATTAAAAACCTGTGAATAACCAGAAGATGAGCGGGGCTAGCTTTGGGTGGGGCTAACACCTGCTCATGAAAAGCTGGACTCTTCTCTGCAGAACAGGCTGCTCTCTGCCAGATTTGAGCATTAAGGGCCATTCACACGGCTTATTTTGAGCACAGATTCCAGCCGTATTGCGCGCCGTACTGCGCTGCAGTACGGCTGGAATCCGTCCCAGCCATTACGGTAATCCACAGTTCTCATAGAGAACTATGGATTCCGACTCTCCTACCCGCTCGGCGACATGTTCATTATCCCAGCAGGATACGCGCCGTGGATAATGAAAGTCTATGGGGCCGGCGGGCAGCGCCCCCTCCCCTTATTCAAGCTGTAATTACGGGCGGAATACGTCCCGCAATTACGGCTTGGATAAGCAGTGTGATATAGCCCTTAAATTCTCCGAAACTGCTGCACCTTGCAGAATATGAGGCAAAGAAACAGCATGTCTGTCACTAGCTTGTGCTGCCCTCAGCACGGGTGGGATAACCTATGTGACAGGTTCCCTTTAAATAAGGTGGACAACCCCTTTAAAGGGGTATTCCTATATCCGACATTTATGGCATGTGCTGCTCTCTTAGTTCACATCAGTGGGAGTTCTGAGTACTATTAAGCACTCAGCTGTAGAGAAAAGGCTTCCAGAAATAGACATGGCTATAAGGAGTGGGACCCACGCATCTTGGGAACTGAAGCCCCCATCCCCTTTATACTCAAAAACAAAAAAAAGTCATGAAAATGGCTGCAATAAAGCCCACCTCCAAGTATGTTATGGTAGTCTCCTATAAGACAAAAATTTAGCGGACACTGCGCCAAATAGTCTACTGAGGAGAAAAAGGGTTTTAGCTTCAGCGTAAAAAACAAAGTCACCAGCAAGGAGAGGGGGTGATCCAGTCCTTGGAGAAAACAGCAGTGGTAATCCAGGTTTAAGCAATACACAAGGCAGGATCTCCCTAACCATGTGCAAAAGGTAACCATCAATTCCTATCATGGAAATGGGTGCATACTTGTTCACTTTTTTTGTTGCAGGCTGTACTGCTGTGATGAACGTGGATGACACAAAATGCTTACAATTAAAATTGGTGGATCCAGCCTAAGGCTATGTTCACACGGCTTATTCACACCGTAATTGCGGGACGGATTTCGCAGCTCGCCGGCCCCACAGACATTCGATATCCACGGTGTGTATACCGCAGGGATAATTGACATGTCTCTTTCTCCCCGCTCGCCGTATGTCGCGAGCAGGGAGAGGAGACGGAATCCATAGTTCTCTATGAGAACTGTGGATTACGTAATAACTGGGACAGATTTCAGCTGTATTTCGCACAGTATGGCACGAAATCCGTCCCAAAATAAGCCGGGTGAACATAGCCTAAGGGTAAAGCCTCAAGGATCAGATTTGTTGTGGAGGATTTCTGCAACAAGTTCAAAGGGAAATCTACAATGCAGATCCTCACAGGTTGTATGGATTTGCTGCTGCAGAATCTTAAATGAACAAAAAGATTCCCAGTAGCCCTTTAATCAATTTTCAAGGGGGGGGGGTGGGGATGCCCCACTGTATGTTGAAGTTTTAAAAGGGGTTTGTTATCTTTCATTAAATGGTCTTCAATAAGGGGACAGTGAAAAAAAGCAACTTTGCAATTGGATGTCATTAGCAAAGCTTTTTTGTTCTCACATGTCCCTTATCTTGTTTTTTTTTTACATGAAATCCATGGGGTCTTCCCCTCCTGATCCCTCCCCCTTTGCAATTCACTGCTGAGAGCCATTTACATTCTGTCAGCCCTGGGTGATTCACGGCTTTTCTTGATTCGGTTTTTGGCCTTAGCATTTCTGTTTCCACACCTAGCAGAAACAGACTGCAGCAGATTGTACAAAGAAAAACATGAAGTTTTGACCCCCGTGCCTACTCTCCTGCATACATCAGGTCTGGCCGTTCTTAGAAAGCTGTAATACATCTCCAGCTGTACGAGGAATCAGGGGCCAGATTAGTTGAATGCAGCCCGTGGATGTAAAGCCTTTTAAAATAAGAATGATAGGGGGAGACACAGTGATATTGGACTAAGGGGAGGGGGGGGTGGGGGGAGAGAGTTCAGGGGCCCGCAGTGAAGGGGGGGTGATGTCTCCAGCGGGGGGGGAAGAAACCCCCTGATTCACAGAGTTGAGAAGCCAAGCAGTGGAAGAGCCGAAATAAGGAAGCGATACTCCCCCTTTAACTCTATGAAAAACGATAACTGGGCCAAAAGCCCCAAAAAGTCCCCCAAAAAGAGGATTAAAATAATAAAATCCTTCCATATAAAAGCAGCAGAGCTGCGGGAGGGTGGGGAAACACTTTTTAACTGGGAAAGAACTTCATTGGGTCATGGACTTTTTACAGAACGGGGGCCCTTTTTTATGAAAAATGCTTTTGGTAATTCACCGTCGTAATTGTGGGGCGTACAGTAGTCCCCAATTTCGCAGGGGGTTTTTTGAGTCATGCTAATATGGGGCTAATATGCAGCCCACCGGGGCCCTTGCTTCATTAAACCCTAGCTGTATTCGCCACAAGTAATTGAATTCATTTTATTTTGGCGTAAAATACGATTTATTGTACGAGCGGGGAGAGGAGGCGTAATCCATAGTTTTTTTGTGAGAATATGATTATCGAAATTTCCCCCGCGCGACTCACCCAAATAGGGCGCAAACGCGGAAAAGCGTGGCAAAATACCCTGTGGAACTCCCCTGAGCACTACTGCCAACTTTGAAAGGGGAAAAGTAGAGATTGAAGAGGGCGGCGTGGTTTTTTGCATGGACAGCCCAACTTGATGGTTGCCACGCCCCTTCAAAAACCCACACCCACTCCACTAACTGAAAAAGGTTTGAAAAAAGCCAGGTATACCCCCTATAACCAGGTAGTGCCCCTTACAGGCAGGTAATGCCCCCCTTTTTAGCCAGGAGAGCCCCCCTATAGCTAAAAAAAATAAAATAATAAAAGCCACTTACCCACCACTCCCTGCGCGCGGCCGCCCGGAATCTCCTGGGCCCACCCCACCGCTTCGCAGGGGGACAGTGCACCGCGCGTCACACCCCCTGCGACCCTGACTGTATGTACACGCACACCGGCGTTTTTACAACAGGGGGAAGGGGGAAATGAACGATCCTCCTGCCTCCCCCCTCACAGGGAGACTCGCGAGCAGTGAGCGCCGCGCGACCGCTTCACCCCTGTAGGAACGGCCCAGCCGCCCAATAGCGCCTGGCGCCGCGGCCATTCAAAGAACCCCCGATGCCTGTTGGTGGGGGGAGGTTCGCCAACTCTGCCGGGGTGGCGTGGGGGTGATCCCCATTAGCGGGACCCCCTCTCCCCCCGCCAAAAACGGGAGAGTTGGCATGTATGCCAACATAAGGCCCTGTTCACACGGTTAAAAAAGGGCCGTATTTCGGGCCGTAATTTGGCCGAAAACGCCCCCAAATTTCGGTTTGCCGGGAAAGAACGCCCTTCTCCCCCCCGGGAATCCCCAGTTTCATGGAACTAGGGAATTTCGGGGGCCCCCCCCTCCCCCCGCTCCCCCCCCGGGCACAAAGGCGTAATTGCGGGGCGTAATTACGCCCTGCAAATACACCGTTTGAACATAGCCTAAGGCTGTCCTTGTTGCCCATAGCAACCAGAGCTCAGCTTTCATTTTTCAACAGTGGTAAAAGAAATTTGAAAGGGGAAGGCGCCTAAAATGGTTGCAAAGGGCCCAGTCTTCATAAATTAGGCCAATGAACCCATTTTAAAAAAGGGGTCTTTGGGTATGTTACAGGGGGGTAATTGAGGGGCATTTTGGGGCCCCAAAATTGTGCTGCAATAACCAAAAATGCCCCTTTTGCAATTAGGGAAATTTCCCATAGCTCTCATACAGCATATTGTACGCCTGGAGAAAGTAGTGACCGGCCACTTCTTCTCAGCGTTTACACGGCAATTGATAATAAGTGAATGGGGCCGGCCCCCCACGCTTTAGGAGTACACGCTGGCGTATTGCGGCGCATACTATACACCCCAAAAATTTTGGGCCATTTTAAAGTATCCCCTAAGCATAAGACTCTTCCCCATAGCAAAAAAATCAGCGCTCAGTTTTTTATTTTTTTTAACCCCTGGGGGAAAAAATAAAAAGCTGGCTCTAAATTGGTTGCTATGGGAAAAAACAATTAAAGTTTTTACATTAGTAAAAGAGTGAAAAAAAATTCGGGCCCGTTTACCTTTTAGAGGCTAACGAGAAAAAATTTGATGGTAAGCTTTCGAGGAAACTAGCTCCCCTTCTTCGAATGTTTTAAAACAAAAAAATTAAAATTTTCACGGGTTTTTTATACCCCCAAGACATGGACCTTCAAAGGACTTCAAAATTCTTAAAAATAAAAAATGCAAATAAGCAAAAAAGGGCCCATTTAAAAAAGGTCAAAAAATTAACAAATCTGGAAACTGTGAGGCTTGACGGGAGGGGGTCATTTAAAAATCTCCCGTCTTATCTCACAGCCATCACGTGTAATTTTTGGCCATCACAGAACAATATATTTTTTGACATAAAGCAAACCCAAGGATATTTAAACCCATTTTAAGACCCTGAAATTTTTTGCTTTAAATTTTTAAATTTTCCCACTCCTTTCTCTCCCCCCTGGTCTTAAAGTGTTCCCATTAAAACCACAATTTCAGATTTTTCAAAAACAGTGGTCCTCTCTGGAGAAGTGTTTTTTGCCACTGGAAGATCATTTTTCAAACTGTTATTAATATTTAAAAAAAAAAAAAAAATCTAAAAAAAATTAAAAAAAAAAAAAAACCCCCCGGGTTTTTTTCTGGCGGGGAGTCTCTGTCCTGTTTCTCCCACATAAAGGCCTGTGGTGGGGCCCAATTGCGCCCCACATGTTCAGATACACCAGATTCCCTAGCCTCAGGAAAATGTCCCCCAAATTCTGTGCATTTGCTGGGACTGGGGGGTACGGAACACTGTAAAAAAGTGTGGATGCCCCCTTGCGGGTTTGAAACCTGTTCTGAGGCAGGGTGAGGTCCCCTTTTTCCCTTTGGGGGCCCTTTCAGGGCGCTCCGGACAATAATCGCCCCCAGGTTTGGGGGTTTTGCCGAAAGGAGGGAAAAGGGGGGTTTTGGGAATATGTCTTTGAGTCTATTGCCCCTCTATGTAGACAGGTTGAAGTTCCTTGGCAAATTTGAAAAGGGATCTCCGCGGGGGGTTGTAGGTTACAACTGGGGGAATCGTTCTTCTTTCCCTTGGGTCTTTTTTTTATGTAAGTAGACTGCCCCTCGGGAAATTTGGGGGGGCCCCCGCTTTGCGGATTTTGAATTTTGTCCTTTCCACTTTTGGCCTGTATCCCAAATTGAGAAATTTTTGTCCCCCAGTTTCCAGGAGGTTTTGGTCCAGGTCTGTCTTTTTGGGCAAATACGATTGTCCCGTATACCCTGCGTAGAAAAAGGATTTCCCTTTTGTGTGTTTGGGGGGGTGGAAGCGGGCCCTTTCCCTGAGGTGGGCCTTTCTGTCTTTGGGTTTTTTTTTTACACTGAAAGTGGGGAAAGGCCGGTGTTCTTTAAATGTGTTTTTGTAGTATCCAGAAAGTGGATTTTGCTCTTGAAAGGTAAGTTTGGGGTTGAGGGTTGGGGGGAATTTATTAAAAGTCTTTTGGGGAAATTTTAAATTTTGGGCCCCACCCTCCCCCCGCAGTCCAGTTTGAAAATGATATCACCCGATGAAAAACGGAGGAAAAATCATGGGTTTGGTGGTGCTTTGTAGATAAATACGCTCCTTCCAGTTCAGCCAAAAAGAGGTATGCATACTGGGGGGGGCACATCGGGAAACCCCAAATTGAATTTCCCCTTTCGCTGAGATATAAAAATCCTCTCCCCAAAATTTTAAAAAAGTTGTGGCTGAGTATGAACGTATGAGCTGTGTTATTGGTTTTTTTTGGGAGGTTTTTTTTTTTCCAGGGGGTTTTCCGACATGGGTTCAACCCATCCTTTTTGGGGGAAAGTTTTTTATAAACCAAAAATTTTCATCCCCTGGTTTTCCAAAAAAGGTGCCCTCAGGGGTTGGGGGCCCGAGGGCATTGAATTTTTTAAGAAGATCCGTGGTGCCCCGGGTGTAAAATAGGATTTTCTCTGACCAGGGGTTTTTTTTTTGGGGGAAATTTTCCACCCAACCTGAGAAATTCTCTGTCGAGTCCCAAACCAAAATGATAGGGCCCCCCAGGGTTGCCATCTTTGTGGATCTTGGGGAAACATGTAGAAGCGCCCGGCCTTGGGGGCCGCTGGGATGAGCCCCCCTACCTGCCCCTGGACCCGAGTTGGAAATTCTTGATCATATTCTTTAGGTTTTTTTATAAAAAGCCCGTGAAATTTTTAATTTCTTGTATATATCAGGTTTTGAAGAAAGGGGGCTAGTTCCTCGAAAGCTTACCTTTAAATTTACTCAGTTAGCCTCTAAAAGGGTTTTGCCTGATTTCTTACTCTTCTTTCTTCTTTCTATGGCTAACACGGTAAACATTAACTACTAGTCCCTTTCACCTTTGAAAATTTTCATAAATGAGGCCCCAAAATGTACAAAAACAAAGAAAGTGGGCCCTCAAAATAGGGGCCCAAAAGGGGGCCCCTCATCCCCCGGGACATTTTAAAAACAGTACAGGAAATGTAGTACCAACTGTAGAGAGGGACAAAAGACCGCCCGTCAAAATACCCCCCCGGGGGGGACCCACCCCAATACATGTTAAAAGTAATACAGGACATGTAGTTAAAACCCCCTGTAAAAGAGGCACTACCCAGGGCCCCAGTAGTACATGAAACCCCACTAATACATGTAAGAGTATTAAAGGAATGTAGTACCACACTGTTTGGAGGGAATACTAGACCGCCAATCAGTAAAAAGGGACCTCACTAATACAGGGGTTTTACAAGTAAAATTTTTTAAAGATACTGGCTCATGTTCCATGGGAAATTTAAAAAGAGCCCCGGGTTAGCCGGTCCCTTTTAAAATAGGGCTGTTGAAACCACACAACATACAATGGTCTTTTCTGGGACATCGTTGGTTGATAATATTGTAACCTGAGGAATAAGGGGTTTTAAAATCCACAATTTAAACGGCTTGTGGAATTTCAGCTCCATTTAAGGCAATAAGGAAATTGAAATTTTAGAATTGATATGCCTGCATGTTTAAAAATTTCCCCTAAAGGAAACAAAATGCACAGATTGGTAAACTTCCACTTGCCTACTATTATATTGTGCGGCAGACTATACCAGTTTAATCTGCAGAACTTCTGTCCCATGTGAATTTATCCCAATAGTAAAGCATCTTTGGAAACTGCCAACAGAACAGGGTGGTACAAAGGGTTTTTTACATGCCCCCAAATCATTTGGGGGGGTTTCCCCCTGTAACCCGATATCCTCCAGCAACACAACAATTTATTAGGAGTTTTGCAATACAGCATCATGTTTATGGTACGATTAATAACAGTTGGAGGAGCCAGTCTACCAAAGGTTTTATGATCTCATATAAATTTCGATTTTGTCAAGAAAATTCAGGGGCCCAAACGCTTTCCCCTTTTTTTCCCCCTAGTCTAGGCAAATTTGGGTTCCCAATCACAAAAAACAGGATCGCATCAAAAAGTTGAATTTGGAAAAAAGTTTTAAATTCCCTACTGTTTTAACTTTAAAAGCAATTTTTGCTCATTGAGGGGTTTTGTTTCAAAAGAAGAGAGCTTTAGGGATTTAAAAAGGTTAAAAAAAGCTGGATAGAAAGTATACACAAACAGTGGCGTAACTAAACCCGGGGTAAACAGGGTTTTCTACGGGGGGGCCCCCGCGCTTAGGGGGCCCCCCCGGGGGAGCTGTACCCCCGTTTCCCCTACCCCTTTAAAGCCCCTCCTTTGGGCCCCCCCGGCATTTAACTTAACATTCACTGCGGCGGGCCGGGGGGAAACTGCGGGGGGGGCCCCCCTACTCCCTCTGAACGCCTGGGCCCCCCGGGGCCCGAGCGTTCAAAGGGATCGCTGCTGGGTAAGTAGCAGGACGGAGCGGGCCGATCGTCCGCTCTTCTACTTCCCCTCCGCCCGGGCTCCTTTGGCCACGTGGGGGCGCGGGGGTGAAAGGGCCCCAAAAACCACCGCGCCGCCCTGCTGACGCCCGAGGCCGCAGGAAGCAGCGACCCGGGGCGACGGCGCATTTTGGGGGGGCGTGGGTTTAGGTAAGGGCTTTCTTATTTTAACCTTTCCCCTATGGGCCCGCCTATACAGCCCCCCCTAACCCCGCCTATAACCCGCCCCCCCATTCCTGCCCCAAACAGCCCCCCCTTTTGCCCCGCCTGCCCACAAAAGCCCCCCATATGCCTGTGGGCCCACAAAAGCCCCCCTATGCCTGCCTGCCTGCCTATCCCGCCCCCCCATACCTTTCCTTCCTACCTATCCGCCCCCTATAAGCCTTCCCACCTAACCACCCCCCATATGCCTGCCTGCCTTCACAGCCCCCTATAGCCTGCCTGCCCCGCACAAACCCCCTATATGCCTGCCCCGCCCGCACCGCCCCCCATAACCTGCCTGCCTGCACACCCCCCCATATGCCTGGCCCGCCTGCACAGCCCCCCATATGCCCCGCCCGCCTGGCCCCAGCCCCCTATTTGCCCCGCCTGCCTTCACACCCCCCATATGCCTGCCTGCCTGCACAGGCCCCCTATATGCCCGGGCCCTTTTCCCCCACCCCCTTAAGCCTGCCTGCCTATTTTAGCCCCCTTTTTGCCCGCCTCCTATACAGCCCTACATATGCCCTGCATGCCCGCCTATACAGCCCCCATATGCCCGCCCCCTATACCCCACAAAACCTGCCTTTTCTACTTTTAAAAGGGGCCCCCTTTTGCTTTCCTAAACCCTACCCATATGGCCCCTAAAGCCCACCTAACCTCTTTCCCACCTGTATGGCTCCCCTTTGCCCACCTAATCCCTGCCTGCCCATATGGGCACTATTGGCTACCTAATCCCCGCCTGCCCCATATGGGGATATTGGGTACCTAAAACCCCGCCCGCCTATAGGGCACTATTGGCTACCTAATCCCCGCCTGCCATATGGGCAAATATTGGCTAAACCCAAAAAACCTTTTTCCCTTTTTTGGGGGCCCCCAAAAATCCAAACTAAACCCCCGCCTGCCTTAAAAAGGGCCCCCCAAAAGCCTGGGGGGCAGGGGGGCTGGGAAAAAGGGGCAGGATTTTTAAGATATTTGTGTCTAAATCTGCAGGGACAATTTTGGGTTTTTTGGGGAGATGTCATCAAGATGGCGGACTGGACCCGGGTGCAGGAACAAAAGAGAAAGAAAACGAAATGGGCAGAGAAAATTACAAAATTTTAACTGGGACTGTAATATTAATGGGCTGCAGATCCCGTGTACACTGCTTCTAAACCCCTATATGGGCACTTTTTTTGGAGGTAAAATTTCGTTCCCCAGAGCCTTTTTGTACACTGCTATCTACCACTTTAGGTCACTATATTATTATAAATTATTATTTGACATTTTTTGGTCTTTGTGTTTCTGATCAGTAATAGTGTAGGTTTATTTTTCGGGCCCCTATGGGTGGAAAATTTGGGTGGTCGGTTCTGGGGGTATAATCAGGCCCTTTTAAGTAATAGCGTTATTGGAAATTTGGGGGTTTTGGGGTATATGGATTTGATTGGTGGGCAGTATATGGTGAAAATGTATGGTGAGTTTTTGGGCCCCTTGTTTTTAAATCTACATTATTTTAACAGAAATGTCCTGGTAAAAAGGGGGGTTTTCCAAGGGGCACCCCCAAAAGTTTCCCTATGGGGCCCCGCCCCTCTATTAAACCCCCCTGTCCCAATTTCTAAACTCAAATACACACAAACTATACAATTTACACACTACACATACAACTTAATAAAACTTAAAGGGACAATTCTAAAAAAACCCCCAAAAAAAGCTCAAAAATAAATGGATATGTTACTGACTTTCCTTGGCATTCCCCTAAAGCAAAAATGGGCCTTTGTTGGCCCTACTAGCTCAAATCTTAAACCCATTTTGTCCATCCCGGGCCCCCAAAAACTAAACAAACCACCCATCCTCCCGGGAGAAATAACCCTTAGGCATGCCCCAGGGCAACTTTTTTTGGGAGGGGTTTTTCAGCCCGCCTAAAAAAAACCGGCCGAAAATGAGCAAAATTTGGTCCCTCTTTTGGGAAAACCCCGGCCCGCATCCCCACTGCACGGGGAAATTTCCCAAAAGGCCCGGTTTTGGCCGCCGGGGGCCCCCCCGGCGGCAAAACATTGTAGAAGCAAAAATCTTCCGTCCTTTTTTCGGATAAAATCGTGCTTCTAAATGGGGGGGAAGGTCTTTTCCCCGCTCACCCGGGGTGAAAAGCCGCCCCCCTGCGCCCGGGGGGAGGGGCGCAAAACCAGGACAAATCCCCGGTCTATTTTCCGTGCAGTGGGATGGGGGCCCCAAGAACCATGTTCTTTCCAAGCACCTTAAACCTACAAGTTCATAAAAAGCTCTCGTTCAATTTAAACAAGGGCCCCAAAAAGCAATATTTTTTTCCTGGGACATTGTTCTTGAAACTAACCTCCCCAAAAACAATTCTTAACACTACTGATAAACCCAACAGGGGGACGGAGGAAGACCCAACCAAGTATAAAAATTTTTAAATTTTGTAAAACCTCTATTATTGAGGTGCATTTTATTGTTTGGGGAGGGGGTAGTAGCCCCCTCTACAGTACAGTGGGGTACTACACCCCTTACATTTTGGCCGGGATAAGCAGCTCCTTTGGGCCCAGGGGGGCCCCCTTTTTCCCTTTAAATTTGGGGTTCCCTATACCCCCGTTTATAAAAAACTGCTAATAGAAAAATTTGTCTTTTTTGGGCCTAAAGAAAACAAATCAAGCTCAGCTTTCACTTGGTAAACTGCTTTGGAACAATGAAACGGGGCATAATTTTTTTCCCCTTTTGGAAAAAGGGGTGTCAAAATATTAACATTTTGAAAAAACCCCTTTGGGTCTAAAGTACATGACCCAAAGAAGCTTCGACCCTTAAAATCAAGTGATTTCCAAAAAGGCTTTTTTGGAAAGGACTTTTTTTATCTGCCTCTCCCCCCCCCCCCCCCCCCATTTTAAATCATGCCCTGTCAGACAAACTTTTGTAAGTCCTGGAACAACCCTTTAACTAGCAGTCCTCTGTCCCGACAACAAATAAATCATAAATTGGTCAACTTTTTGCAAAAAGTCTTTTAAAGAAAAAATGGGCTAAAAATTTTAAGTATTTTGTAAATTTAATATGAACCATGTACTTTAACGATTGTAAATACCTCATGAATATTTTCCAGTGTAAAAGGAAAGGGAAAATTTTCAACCTTGCTTTAAAATTTTTCCTATGGCAAAATTTTTAAAGGTAAATAATTTTTTCAGGCCCCGTGTGTGTTATATATCAGGGGCACTATTTCTAGCAATTCCCTAACTTTTGGGGTGACTCCCTTTTTCCTCGGCATACCCCCAATCACAAATTTTTAGTTTTCCCCTTAACAAATTGGGGGGGGGACGCTACAATTTCTCCTATATACAGTCTAGACACAAGAAGATCTTGCTCTCCTTTGTCTATAGCACATTCTTAGAAGCAGCACCAAGAAGTACAAGCCGTGACTTGGGCACCAAGGCAATGTCGGCAACTTACTAGAGCTTTCAAAAGCCTCTCTGTGTCTCGCTCTACAGCGCCCTCATCTCTCCATAGATTTCTAAGGACAGCATGAAATTTTCCAAAACGACATAAAGTTCCCGCTTCTCAAATAAAAAAAAATAATATTTGGGCTTTTTCACATCCAAAAAAATTTTTTTAAAAAATGAAACATTATTTCACAAGATGTGGCAAAACAATTTTTCATAAACACATTTCCCAAAAACATAGCACACAAACAACTAAAAAAACATCAAAAGCACCCTAGGGGAATTTTTTTTTTTTTTTTTTTTGGAAAAAAAGGCAATTTTTGCTATTTAGGGTTGAAATTTTTTTTTATTCTTAGTTTAAAATTTTGTAGGAACCCACCCCGCATCTGAGGTCCCCTTTAAAATCGGGGGGTGGCTTAAAACAGTTTTGATCAAAAATGTGAACTAAAACCTCCAAAAAATTTTTAAAAAATCCCCAAAAAAGCAAAATGCTTTTTTAAAAATTCCTAAAGGGGGCCTTTTGGGTAGTTTCTTTTGTTTAAAGTGCTACTGATATTGGGGAAATTTTCTGCTTCTCAGTTTTAGGGCTCTTTTTTGGGCTTAAACCATGATACCCATCAGTTTTAAAGAAAAACCCTAATCAACATATACCATAAACGGACCCAAAAAAAACAGAGCAAACAATCTTATTTGGACTACATTTGCTCTTTTTGCCAAACATACAGACTTTTTCCCCAGACACCAAACTGTGGTGTAATATATTGTCATGCCAGGGACTAAGTCAGCAGGCGCCGACCAACTCAATACATTCACTGTGCGGCCACCCCATCTAAATAGCTTGTTGGCTGTCCTTGCGCAAAACCACTATTTCTGCTGGTTTCCTCTGGTTCCCCACCTTGGGGATAAAGGGGGGGGACGGCCAACTGCAAAGGGAAATTTTTTAAACCCCACATTGTCCTAAAATTTTTTGGCTTTCCCCCGCCAATCCCCTCCGCCATGGGTTTTTTAGGCAGATGCCCCCCTTTTCAAACCCTTTCCTGAACTTTGGTTCCCAATGACTTAATATCCTGGTTCCTGCAAAGGTGTTGAGCTTTCCATCTGCTCTCTCTGTTACTGACCCCGCTTGTCCCCCATCCTCCCCGGGGTACTCCTTTTTAAATCTCTCCACTCTTGACCCACGGGAAACTCCTAGGTTTTAAAAAACCGTTTTTCCCCCCCCGCCCCGACCCCCCCACGCCTGAAACCCAAATTTTCCCCTTTTTCTTTGCCCTTGGGGCCTTGCACTGGCAACCCAAAAAACCCCGGCCACCCGCACTGGCCCAGGGACTGCACTGGAGTGGAACCTGGGGAAATAGGGCGAAACAGCCCAAGTCTATCCATACCTTCAAAGGCTTTAGTGAAGACTAATACCCCTTGGGCATGCCCCCCCCAAGGGGAAAAACCCCGCCAGTGGGTCCCCTGGGCCGCAGATTTAAAATCTTATTAGGCTATTTCACACGGTGGAATTTTTTCAGGGCGTAATTTTCCCCTGCAATTAAAGCCGGTGGACCGGGGGGGGGGCGGGAGGGGGAGTGGGCGGGGGGCCGGCACTTCCCCCCCCCTTCCCCCCCCCCCCCCCCCCCCCCCCCCCCCCGGCCCCCCCCCCCCCCTAGACAATCACTGCTAGCGGCGCGTTTACGCCGCTAGAAAGTGACTGTCAATTATCTCCCCGCCCGGCGCTCGCCGGGCGGAGGGAGTAGGAGACGGCCCTCTTTCGGCCGCGCGTAATTACGGACCGAAATACGGCCCATTTTAAGCCGTGTGAACATGGCCTTAGAGAGAAAAGACTCTTTCAACCTATTAGGTGGCCGATGCGATTTTTTGTCCAACCAAGAAAACATAGGTTTGGCAAACAGCACAAATGTAGTTCGAATAAAGGTGCGTTCCCATGGCAAAGACCAAATACCGGTTGGATTTTCCAACCGGTATTTTGTATTTTTTTGGCACATAAGGGGGGACGACTTTTGTCCACGGTTTGCAGATTCAAGCCGTTCCCTTCACACCCAAATGTTCATGTTCTGCCCAAAAACCAGGCGGAAGAATGAACATGTTCTAAGGCTTTAGGAATTCCGGTGGTGTAAAAAAAACGGACAGTGGAAAAGCCGTGCAGTGTGGACTGATCCACAGATTTTCTAATAAAAGTCAATGTAAAAGGTTACAGGCGGTTTACGGACAGTTTTCAAATCCGAAAACAGTCTGTAAAACCGACTGAAAACCCTGCAGTAGGGACAAGCCCGAAGACAATTAATGCTCTGCTGCTTCCTATGGCTCTGCCATGGTAGAAGACAGGATAGCGATCTTCACAAAATTCCTATGCATACCATGGACAGAGTCAAAAAGATGTGAACAGACTCTTAGAATTTTTTATGTCAATATTGAGTTTAGGAGGGAGGGGTAAGCGGAAAAGCAGAAAGAGGCATATTTTCTAAGAAGATATTACAAAGCTTCCTATATTTACCAGTACAGTCTATGGAAAGGTTAGCAGCCATTTCATTTTTTTACTGCTTGTCAATTAGGGTGAATAGTCTTTCTTATCACAGCAGACATGGCAATTTAAGGCCAATAAACTTGCCTGACTTATAACCTCAAGATAGATATTTACGACTACTAGATATATAAATTTGCATAATATTTCTCAACAGAATGACGCAGACAAGAATAATAAAAGTTACTACAAACTATTGATTTAGGAGCAACATTCCTGCCTAATAGTTTAGACATTGTAGTTACTCAGATTAATTATTGTGGAGTTTAATGGTTTTAGCTCAGGTGATATCAGGGATTGCTTTAGGAAAATGTGACATTTACAGTAATTGAATAGATAGTATAGAGGAGATATCACTGAGGAATCCAATACCACATTCCACCTGCCCTCTGCAATTATAGAGTAAGAAGACTAGCTCTTGTTACAGTAATAGAGTTACAAGACTGGAGCTCAATGCTGTCTCAACCACCAACTGTGGGCTTATGGGCCACCCTTTAGTGGACATGGTCAGTTAAAGGAACCAGTCAGTTAAGATCAGTCAGTTAAGATATTCAGCCCTTGCTAAGGCAGCTTAAGTTAGTAGAGTCAGACTAGGATGTCAGGCCCCGGCAGCGGAGTCCATGCCAGGGTGCCCCACCAGTGTAGTCCACGCTGGGGGTGAGATTTGCCCCACGGCAGATACCAGGCTGGAAGGTGGGAGCCCTGCGGCGGAGTCTACTCTGGGGGTGGGAGGGCCTTGCCCGGTGGTGGAGCCTTTGCATATGACTATTACCCTGCTTCTCCTCTCTGTCCATCTCTCTGAAAAGCAGCCCCAAGCCTGCCATGCTCAAAGGTCCCCCAGTGGGTCAGTCCAAGCCCAACAGACATGTTTCCAGCAATGTGACCATTAGTGTATAAAATACAGCAATTTCAGAGCATTTACTGTTCAAATCTGTGCAGCCTGCTCTACCAGAGATGAGTGCACTTACTTAATGAGCGGGTGTTGGCCCCATCTACCTGCCGCTTATAGTCTGCTTTCTACCCATCTACAATAATGGGTTAAATCAATGATGATTTGGTGAGCGGGGCTAACACCCACCCATGAATTTAGTGGACTTCTCTGGCAGAGCAGGCTGCCAGATTTGAGCAATAAACTACCGTACTGTATTTTACAGAATAAGATCTGCTGTAGAAAGCAGATCTATCACTACCCTGTTTCCACGAAAATAAGACAGTGCATTTTAGTTATGGAATTCAGAGTTTGGCGGCTTATGCTGATGTTTGTGAAGAAATCCCTACAGTATATTAATACATGTTGATGTTTTGTTCAACAATAAATGGGAATTATTGTTCATAGAAAAAAAAAAAACATCCCCTAAAAAGAAGTCTTAGCTCGCGTTATGGAGCAAAAATTAATATAAGACACTGTCTTATTTTCAGTGAAACACGCCAGCTTTGCAGTCCTCAGTGAGAGCAGCATAACCTATGTGACAGGTTCCCTTAAAAAAAAAAAAAAAAAAATTTATTATAAACCCACCCAATCGTGTACTACACATACTACTGTAAATACCTAAACTGTGGTTGATCCACCTACTTAGAGAAAAAAAAAAAAAAAAAAAAAACACACTAGATAAACCTCCTAAATCATGAATGACAACTGCTTATGGGATTTGTTGCTGCAAAAAGTATCTTAAGAATGAGCTTTTATTGACTGGAAACGTACAAGTGTCCACCTGTTACACAGCCAGTATTTACGACAGGGGTGTTATCACCAGAGTACACCTGATTTGCCATTTTTCACATGACACCACCTTCAAAAAGGGCAAAAAAGGTTGACAATGATCACATCGTTTGTTGAAAGAAGACAGATGTCCATTCTTACTTTAATGGAGATTGTCCAGTTCTATTTTTTTTTTGTATCTTATGTAACTAGTGGTAGTTTCATATCAACTTTCTTCATCATTCATTCTGGCAATGAACTGTGCATTTGCTTATATTCCAGGCATACTCCATAGTTCTTTACACAGAAGACACAAACATTGAAGCAGATTTACCATTACTGTCTAATACTTCGTACAGAACGGTCAGTGAGGTCTATTCATCGGTAAACCTCCTACTGTCACAGGGAAGAATCAGCGCTGGACCTCTCCAGTTTAAAAGGTTGTTGATTTATTGGAAGACGCGTTTCGTGCACCTGGCACTTCAGTTAATACTTTGTACAAACAGACTACAGTCTCAAATCTGGTCCATTTTTAGTGTTGATAAAGATGGCACATGTGTAGACTGTCTTGTCAAAGTAAACCAGTTAAAAGGGGTTTTGCCACGATGTAATGATGACGTGGGATCCTCCAAAATGGGTAATCACTTTTCTAAATATATGCGATTACAAAAATTGCAGCCTGAGAGCTACAGGCTGCCTTACCTGCCCTTAGTTACTTCAAAGCTTCTATTAGATACGACCTGACAAGAGCTGCTGGCCGGGCTTGCGCAGAGCACACTTCTTATCTGATAAGACCGAGTTGCAGAAGCTTTCAAGGCACCGGGTAGAAATATGTTGTCTTTTGTATACAGAATCCACTAGTTGTAGTGTGATTATTTGAGTGAGCATTTCACACGATCCCTTATGCACGGCTCTGTGCTCTGACTGTCTCTCTCTCTCTCTCAGCTCAGTGGCTTGTTTACATTTGCTTCTTAGCAGATAAGGCACGTCCTGGCAAAACCCCTTTAATAAACAGCGTAAAGTTCAAGCCGCTAATGGCAGCAAAATTTGGGTGCATGGTGTTGCACACTAAGCTACGTCCTTTTCCGTGAAGTCATGCCCTTTTGTCAGATACAGTATGAAAGTATCTACCACATTTTAGCGCCTTTGCACCTGAATTCTGGCCCAATTATCATAGCAAATCTGCACCATTATTCTCTGTCCCCACTGCAGCTCACAACTTTATCACTTCATCTCAAACCAGCACAATTATTCATGTTTTTATACAATTAATAAGCTCTGTCTTTGAACGGAAGAACACAGCCAGAAAAAACAGGAGCGGTGGTCCGAGACAGTTCGATGCCATCAAATACACAAAAAGCAATGTTAGGAGCTGCAAAACCTGTTGTCACATAATGACCAGAGACCGGATTAGGATCCCAGAGACATCCATATGCTCTACAACCAATGCAGTCTACCCGATTTTGTGCACTAATGGCCACAAGTATGAAAACTGTCTAGGTCGAAAACTCATTTTATTGCCCTTAGCAACCAGAGTTCCTCTTTCATTTCATATAGTGCGCTGGAAAAATTAGAGGGGCGCTCTGATTGGTTGCTATGGGCAACAAAGTGAGTTTTAGACCTAGACAGTTTTTATACATGTGGCCCTAAATGTGCTATTGAGGGCCTCTATTCTGGGAAAACAGGACAGAAACTTAATGCAGGGATGAGGTTCCACCGCTCAGAACACAAATTTATGACTATTTTTGACACACTGAACACAGCACTTACTCTGGCCCAGGGATTTATGGAATGGGCCAGGCCGTCTTCTGAAGCACTCCCACTGATATTCAAATTCCCTGGCGCATAGGCACTTGGAAGTAGTGACATGTCACTTTTCTCCCAGCGAGTAATATGTGTTGTAGAAAATGGCAGGTAATCATAAGGGGCCGTTCACACGGCTTATTTCGGGCACGGATTCCAGCCATATTGCACGACGTACTGCGCTGCAATACGGCTGGAATCTGTGCCAGCCATTACGGTAATTCCACGCCGTGGATAATGGCTGTCTATGGGGCCGGCGAGCAGCCGTGGATAATGGCTGTCTATGGGGCCGGCGAGCAGCCGTGGATAATGGCTGTCTATGGGGCCGGCGAGTAGCTGCCCCGTACTCAAGCCGTAATTGCGGGCAAAATCAGTCCCGCAATTACGGTATTGAATAGAGCCGGTGAAGCCGCCGTAACCTAATGGAGCTGTGATTACGTATTTCGGGGAAACTTCGGCAATGCAGTGCATTCGTGCGGAATACACCCAAATGGGGGCCGCGAGTAGCTGCCCCGTACTCAAGCCGTAATTGCGGGCAAAATCAGTCCCGCAATTACAGCTTGAATAAGCCGTGTGAAGCCCGCCTAACTCTCAATGAGAGCTATGAATTACCGTATTTACGGGGGAAACTTCGGCCATATTGCAGTGCAATTTCGTGCCGGAATACACCCCAAAAATAGGCTGTGTAAACATACCCTTAGACAGTTCTAAGTTAGGCTAGGCAGTCTTGCAAAAGCCACATTTATCATAGTGCTGATAAATCTGGCACAGGTTAAAACTGTCTAGTCTAACTTTACAGCATCTTTAAGTTAGCTTTATTTATGCCACTAACATGTGCCCAAATTTTGACACATTTTTGGCGCATGCGATACCATGCCCCCTTTTATCAAACAAGGCACAGAAGTGTCTAGAAACTGTCTAAAATGCATAGTAAATGTGATGTAAAGCACATACGATATTTTTGGCACAAATTGATAATTGTGCCCCAAAGTATACACAAGTATTTACTAAAACAGGCATGCCAGGAAAAGTCACAGGTCCTCTTGGTCATGGAGCAACCCTGTGCCACAAAATTGATTAGTACATGATCACGTATGTCAAAACTACCTCCCCAGCTCCATCCCACAGCTTGAGAAGCAATAGACTATGGTACACTAATAACTTGACCAATTTACATACATATGGGAAAACCATCATCAATCCAGTTACCAATAGAATATGCACCGGCTTTATCCGTTTATCCCTTTCAGGGTATATTATTCACAGCGCGTGGGCACTCCAGCAACAAAACTGAAATACATTTTTCCAGATCCATCAGTCTTTCATTTCGTGGGTGGGGTGCACATTTTCCCTTATTACTTTATGTGATTAATTTAGCTTTAGAAACATTTGCTGCTACATCATCCAACTATAAAGATACTAATAGTTTTATAATGTATTAAGTGATGGAGCGAAATTTTTGAAAGCAGGATACGTCTTAAGAGTAATGTGTAACCGGAAATTGGAAAACCACCGTCACGTGGACAAGGTATAGAAAGGCATGAACTCCAGCCTAAACAAGAAGGAAATCCATCAATGAAAGACACTGAGGCCAGGAAAGGTCAAGATGAAGTATTTTCGAGAGGCCGGAGTGTCATTCCTGTTCTGTGCTATATGCTTATTGAACTAATGAGGAATTAGATTCCAACACAAGAGACTACATACCGTAGGTACTGAAAAAATAAAGCAATGAAAACCATATGCACAAGTATGTTTATGGGTTTCATGTTGTACTAAGAGGCCACGAAGTAAAAATGTGGGAAGTTTTTAATTTAAATAATAAACATTTTCACCATTCATCATTATTAGAAATTCTGCACCGTTTGTGTATTAGCTGCTCCTTTAGTGATCCATTGTTTACAGCTCATCTCCAGGGGTTACGACCAGGGCTGAGAGCTTCTCAGTCCTGGTCGCACATGCTCAGACATCACCTCTTCTTTCAGGCAGCTACTGAGTGTTCAAACCCCGGGTGCTGTCATTCTACTCCAGTCCTCTGTACACCTTAGTAATTAGTCAAACAGTGCAAATAAATAAAAAAAAGAAAAAAAAAAAAAGAAACCTCAAATCAAGTATGTGCATTGATAAAGAGAAATAAAATCCACAGGTTTGGTTCCTGTAGGGATTTGAACCGAGGACCCTTGTGCCTGGAGGCAAAAGTTTTACCTCTGAGCTACAATGTAGCTACTTACAGGGCTACACATAAACAGACCTTTCTTTGACTACAGAGAGGAAAGGCCTGGTGATGTCATCCTGCTGGGTCACATGATCTGCAATTCAAACAAATCACACGCCCCCTTCTGAGCACACACAGCTGAAGAGCTGGATGCAGGAGGTAGGAAATGAGATTGTGGCAAAACCCCTTTAAAATCTTCTACAGCCGCTTCTTTAAGAAATAAAGAGGTCACCCGCTGCATCAAAAACAGAAATGAATAGTGCTTCTTACATACTTTTTACTACTCCCTTCTTGCTTTTACAGCAACACAAATGACAAACAGCTTGAGAAAAAGGGCATGAATTCAAATAGATGGGACACTACACTGCTATGCTGCAAAATGACAGCATTCGTAAATGTGCTTACTAGAGCGGGAAACTAAACGGGGCAGATTTATCAATACTCATACATGGACAGTGTAAACTTAGACTAGGCAGTCTTACAACGCGCCACATTTACCACAGTGTTCATAAATTTGGTGCATGATTAGATTGTCTAGTCTAAGTTTACACCTCCTATTAGTTGCCTTACTTTATGCCAACAAGTGCACTCAAATTTTGGCAAGTGGCATCGCACCCTAAGCCACGCCTCCTTTCCACACCCATTTTAGCAAGACCACACCCCTTTTGAGGCAAATCAGTGTCTAGAAATGATCAAAAACATATTGAGGCATATTTATCAAGGCAGTTGCGACTGAATTCTAGCACAATTTGTGCCAAAAAGGATTTTTACTTGCTTTACTCTACATTTATGATGTGTTTAAAAAAGTTTCTAGACACTTCTGTGCCTCATCCAAAAAATAAGTGTGTGGCCTCGGTAAAAGAGAAAGTTCTGTGTTGTAGTGTGCGACGACGTGTGCCAAAATTTGGGTGCAGTTAGTGACAAAGTAAGCCAACTTAAAAATGGTGTAACAGACAACCGGCAGAAGATTTATGAACACTACGAGAAGTGTGACGCATTGTGAGACTATCTAGTCTAAAATAAAACGGTCTTAGAGTTAGACACATCTAATACATACATCCGCTCCTTAATGTGGTGTAAATCATGTGCGTCAGTATTTTGGCACAATTAGCATAATAATTGCTCCCTACTATGTGCCAAAAAAAGTACTATACAGCAAAGTATATGCAAAATTCTACTCTATTTAAACCCAAATTAAAAACGGTGTAAAGTGTTACTCTGCATCTGCAGTAGATGTGCATCATTCACAATACACTACACTCTAGTAAAAATAGTGCAAATTTTAAGGTGCAACATAAAAAAAAACTAGAAGCTCGAAAGGTTGCATTTCAAGGGATGAATATCCTATAGAATTTTCAATTTCTTAACCTCATATACACAATGTGGGCATTTCCTAAAGCTGGGTTGAGACAGCATAATTAAAATACAGTCAGAAATCCGATGGCATTTCAACTTCGCCGCACCGCGGTCGGTTTTCGGATATCCTGCCAGCCCAGTAGATTTAAGACAGAGGACCGATGGAAGATAGAACAGGTTCTCTTTTTCGTCGGACGGCTGGCGGTTTAGAAAACCCACAGTAGAAAATCCGTGCTGTGTAGAGTACACAGCACAGATTTTATATTGCGCTCTACACAGCACTGGTTACACTTGGATTTTCGGCGGATTCTACATACTGAATCTGCCAAAAATCTGACCATAAACCAGTGCTGTGTAGACATAGCCTAAAGCAAAGCTAGTGCATGTGAAGAATAATTCAGTCCTAAACCTGAAAAAAGTAGACAAATGGAATGACTATCCCGACCTGATTTTACTGCTTCACTTTATGACACAGACAGATGTGAGCGTCAGTGCATCATTGAGATCAGCATGAAATGTATGCAGTGCTCAACGTCCCCACCTTCAGCATTTCCCTAAAGAACCTGCCAAGTGACCTTTGCGCCAGCTTCACTTACCAGATCTAAAAATTATGATCTGTTACATCAAGGAATCAAAGCAATTCCCACAATTTAGGGATTAATAAAACATTTATGTGAAGAGAGAATTTAAGTGGGTGGAAACAGTCTGGACTTTTGCAAAATATAAATCCTGTGATGTAAGAAGACACATGAAGTAATGTTTTATTGTACATCTATATAAAAGGAAAAAAAATGCAATATCCATCAATATCCTAGTGATATGCCATCTTTTCTATTGTTGGTAAAACCCCTTTAAGCTGCAGGTAGGTAAAGTTACTGGCACTACTGAAATTTATAACAGACTAAAGAAAAACCCGGGGTGGTTCTTTGAGTCCACATTAAAATGTATTTGTTAGCATGGTTTCCATCCTGACGCTTTATTATTCCTAGAACAGGCAGTCCCTGACTTACACCGTTCCGTCTTCTTACATCTGTCCCCTAGTTACAAACAGACTTATGGGGCATGCTGGCACTTTTAGTTCGTTGTTCCACAGCAGATAATAGCTGTGGAACGACAAGTTCCAGCACGCCACAGCAGCACATGAGGTGAAAATCTTCTTAACAGGGGCACACACCGCAAAACAAAATCTAAAACTCTTCCCTGCACTATCCCCCCAAAAAAAAAAACAAAAAAAAAAAAAACACCTTTTGTGCTGGAGCTACGTTTAATAAATATACCTGTTCCGACTTCCATACAAATTCAACTTCACAAACCTACAGTCCCTATCCTGTTCGTAACCCAAGGACGGCCGGTATATTTCTATATGATGTTATTTGAAATACTGTAATTTACCATTTCCAGGTACCAATCAGTGGTCTCAAACTGCGGCCCTCCAGCTGTTGGGAAACTACAACTCCCATCATGCATTTATACAATCTATAACAGTGGGCATGATGGGAGTTGTAGTTTCCCAACAGCTGGAGGGCCGCAGTTTGAGACCACTGTATGATTTAGCGTTATTTATGTTGAGGATCTGTTTACTTAATTTTTGTACTCAGAGTACTCCATTTGTACTACATTACTATATTTATTTTCCAGCCCATTGTACGTTACGTACTAGCCATGTCCTACATTTGGTCTGTTTTTGCAGGAGTACATTATGGTTGGCAACTGCAGTTACAATTTACAATACAGTGAATGCAATTTATATGTAGGGAAAAAAAATCTCTGCAGTTTTCACCACTGGTTTAATAGATCCCAAATGTCTATTTCAGCGGCACATTAATAGTGGTTTATGATGCGTATTTCCAAAAATCACAAAGACCAGGAATATGGCAAGGTCTGGATTGTCATGTACATATTGGAATATACCGGATGTGTAATCACCATAAATTCTTTAGAAATGGAAAACCACTATTACAAGATTAAGTTAACTATACATTGATAAAGTAGTAAAACACTGCACAGGACGGTGAAAACTGCAACTCGGCAGAAGTGCCGCACTCAGCAGATTTACAAGAGGTTTTGATTAGCACTACAAAAGCTGCACAGTGAGCAATAAGAGACATTTCCAGCATTAAGTGGGGGGTTGCTTGTTTGTAAAAAAATGAATAGTAAGCTGCAAGTACCTAAAAAAAACAAACAAAAAAAACCACACACAACCACCCTAAATTCACCCTCCTCCTCTCCAGCGTTGACCCTCTCCGGTCTTCTGTTTACCAATTTCTTCTTCCACATGGGCTGACTGACTGCAGCAGTCATGTGCCACTCATTAAAATGAGTTCTGCCACGATGTAATGTTGACGTGGGATCCTCCAAAATGGGTAATCACTTTTCTAAATATATGCGATTACAAAAAGTGAAGCCTCTGAGAGCTTTGCTCAGTCCCCCTTAGTTTCCTGAAAGCAGGGCTGTGGAGTCGGCAAGCCAAAGCCCCAACTCCTCAATTTCCCAAACCTCCGACTCCCTTATACACGGCTCATGTTTAAGTAATAACTTTACTGTAGTAAAATGGTAACATCAGACTGTTTATCACCTTATGATACAATAATCAAGCTATTTAGGTAGAAAAGACACTGACAAGCAAAAGAGTAACAATGTTTTGAACACTTGTGGGTAGAGTTGAAGAAAAAGCTGTATTTGTATCCAAGTCCAGTCTGCACCAACATTGGGAATGTGTAGAAGAGTCCAGAAGGATTCAGGCAGTATTGAAAACCAAAATGGTGGATGTACCAAATACTAACAAAATAATACAAATTAACATTTTGATTTTTAGGAGCCAAACAGTAACAATGCAGTTACAGGAAAGAATCTGCAGAACTAAGCAGATGCTAAATACTTGCAAGACAAATTTATGTAGATGTAAGGTAAGATGACTGTATATAAAATTACAGTAGCCTCATGTGCAAAGCTGTAGTGGATGGAGAGATATGGAGCCTGAAAGTCTCAAAAGTTTAAAACATTGTTACCATTTTGCTTCTCAGTGTACAATATATTTATTGGATATGAGTTTAGAACACCAAAAAATGGTAAATATGCAAAACACTGCAGGAACATTTGTGGAGTCTCTGAATTTGTTCTGAGAAATAGTATTGCCTCCATCAGATCCTGCATACATGACCTCACATCTGATCTCATTATTTCCAGGCTAGAGAACGGCCTCTTTACACTAACTTGGGTTGGGACAAAGCGGTGACCACAGGGGCAAGATCTCTAACAATGTCAGGGTATAAAGGAATCGCCTCAGCCACAGTCAGTTTTGATGAATGGTTGATCTTCTACTTCTTTGAAAGCAGGTGAAAAATTTTGCTGAAATCTGTTTGCCCTGGGGCAGCACTTTGCCTGCTCCATGTCATCACTTACACTTCTCATGTGATGAGGCTGAAGATATGGGAGCAGTAGCACTGGCCTGACCCAATTCCTCTTGCTTTTTGCATCGATCTAACTGGACCAACTTATTATATATTTTGGGAGTCGGTCCCTTTTATGACGACTCCGACTCCTGCAAAATAGGCACCGACTCCACAGCCCTGCCTGAAAGTTCACATTAGACACAACCAGGACACTGACAGGAGCTGATCTGGCCGAGCTTGCGTGTTTGCACTTCTTATTTGATGACAGGGAACAAGAAGGAGCTTGCAAGGGACTGAGGAGAAAAAGCAGTGAATGAGCCTGTGTCTTTTGTATAGAATCCACTGCTTTTAATGTATCTGTATGTAATGTATCTGAGTAAACATTGCAGACGCTCCCTTCTTCCTCACTCTCTGCTCACCCCCTCCCTCATGACTCAGCATGCTGTGTTTATCTTCTCTCCTGAGCAGATAAGAGGTAAGGAACTCCCTTCGTGGCAAAACCCCTTTAAATCAGAAGCTGCAGTGGTGAGATGCCTTTCCGGAAGAAGAAGAAATCAGTAAAACACAAAAGAGTGGAGACACCGGAAGAAAACAAGTATAGGGTTTATTTTTGTTTCCCATTTTTTTTTCTACAAACAACCCCAACCCTCTTTAACTAAAGCATAGAAACCCCATATATTTTTATTATGTAAAATGAAACATTCTAATACACATGTAGCAACCCTATAAATCAAAATCATGTACATCACTTGTGGTGAAAAGTTGCTGCAAATCAATGTATATGCATATATTTTTTGATTGTAACCGCACAATCACTATGAGAGCCCAACTGAGACTGAGTTGGCTCCTGCGATAATAGCCAGAATCAGATAGAACTCCGATCCAGGCTGTTTAACCACTTAGATGCCAGTGTCAATAGCTCCCTCTGTCAGACCCCTTGGATGTTGTGGTTGAGGGCTTTGTCATAGATCGGCACCCTGCGATGATTTTTCATGGCAGCCAGGAACGTATGAAAGGCTTAGAGGCATGACCTAACAGATTGACGGGCAAAAATGCTTCAGAATACAAAGAATACTAAAGCACTGTATGGGCTATTATAAGGATCGCAGAGAAAGGTTTAGTTTAAAAAAAAAAATATTTTAACACAAATGCAACCCCAAAAAAAAATAAAAATAAAAAAGGTTAGTCCAAAATTATTCAACTGAACAACACATCTCGCCCAGCATAAAACAAGCCCAAATACAGCTATACAGAATAATAAAAAAAAAAAAAAATTGGGTGCCAGAATAGGTTGGTGGGTTGGCAAGTGAATCTGGATTAACATACCCCAACATACTACAAAAATTATTCAGGGATGGTTTAAGGAACATTACAGAAACTTCCCCAGTTCTCAGATCAATTGATCATCTGTTGAATGTGTTGGGAAAATCAATTCCGATCCATGGAGGTCCTACCTCACAACTTTAAAGGATCTGCTGGGAGCATTTCGATGCCAGATGTGGTAGGCCTTGTGAAGTCCATGCCTCATCACCTCAGATCTGTTTTGGGCCAAACTACGTGAAACTCTATTGAAAGGATGAATAAATGTATTGCTATGATGTTTTTCCAAGCAACAGCCCAAAATATGTGTGAATCAATGAGATGCAGCAGCTGGGCGATTCCTTTTAGAGATCTTGGTGTGTCACTCACATTCAGTATGTATTTTTTACGACACAGGCACTAAAATTTATAATATTAAATACCGAGAGGCGCACTGGAGATCTTATATACTTAGGGTGCCAGACTGGGAGGAGACCTCCAAGACCACCTGGTAGACGGTCTTTTTTCAGAAATAAATTGGCCAAAAAGCATGTTACAGAGGCAACAGTGAGCACCTAGTACCCCCATCTTGTGACCAGTATTAAAACTGTGGGTTTTGTTAGAAACGAATTACTAAAAATGACCCAATCCACTGCTGCAGCTCCTGGAAGTGGCGCACACAACTGCTGTAATGGACCATGTGAAAATCAGAATGGCGTGGGAGTCCGAATGCTGAGTGATAAAAAACAAAGTGACAACCAGTAAAATCAGGTAAGTTGACCTTTGTGGGTCCCTACAGCCCCAACGTTCTAAATCCAAGTAATAGCTTGTCACCCATAACCATACCTGCCAACCGCCCAATATATTGGACCTTCAAAGAAGTGGGGCTTATGCAAGTGTAGGCATTTTGAGGTGGCTGAGTGCACCTGGGTTGCCCAAGGGAGATTAAGGGTGCCATGGGGGGGGGGGGGGGGAGGATTTTAAAAAGGGGAACATGGAAGTGTTTTTTTACTATGCTACCTTATGCAATTTGGAAAAACTTGTCTGCTGGAGTCACATGATGTTACCATGTACTGTATGATCGTCTATGCAAGTCAGAAGATGTAATCTGTGGAGGGAAGACCGTTACAGATTTCTAGGATAAAGGGGCCATGGAGTTATAGCATGTATATTCAGCTTGTTCGCTTCAATTCACAGATTCGATAAATCCCATTACATCAATGATACAGTAATGCCCCATTACCTCACAGAAACCCAAGTAAAGCCAAAGCAGCATGGTGCTCGTGATATGACTTTGGCTCCTTTGATCTAGCAAATGGTGGGGTCTCCGCACATACAGCTCACTAATAACATCTTGCGGCACGTCTCCGTTTCAAAAGGTGAACGTACCATTTAAAACTGTACTTTAAGGAGCTGTGCCACAAGATAAGTGATAAAAGTCTGAGTGCAAGGGATCCTGTTGCTGGGACCCCCACCGATCTTTAAAAACTAGGTCTCTTGACTTCCCAACCTTCACTGCCACGAAAGGCTTTGAATCGTGCAGCATTCGAACAGGTGTTCTGCTGCTTCATTTCAAGTCTATGGGAGCGACAGAGAGAGTACAGTGCTGCACTATGACTCCCATAGACTTTGAATAAAGTAGTTGTGCGCATGCTCGACTGCTGCTCTGTACAAAGCTTTCCTCACTGCCTGAGCATGGTGGCCATTGAGAGTCCACAATTTCCAGGACTCCGTTTCAGAGTTAGGAAAAGGTCCCAGAGTCCCAGACTTTGAAGGTCCTATTGAAATACCATCAGAGTCTATGGTGGGAATACCCCTATAAAATAGAACAACCAGCAGAAAGTAACTTTCTGACTAAACCTCCATTTAAAAAAAAAAAACAAAAAAAAAAAAACCACACACATCTCACTGTAAAATAATGGGACACTGTACAGGCAAGAACCCTGAAACAGGTGTCTACAGAGGGGAGACTTTCTTTTAAAGAAGACTTTTTCCATGGCACATTACCTGACAATAAGTCTCCATATACCACTGGCCAGTTAAGTAAGAGTCAGCAACCCCCCTCCGTGTGTCTAAGGCAGGAAACCCCCTCCCTGTGTCTAAGGCAGGCATCCTCAAACTGCGGCCCTCCAGCTGTTGGTAAAAAACAACTCCAATCATTCCCTTTTATAGATTATATAAATGCCTTAGGGGAGTTGTAGTTCCCCAAGCGCTGGAGGGCCGCAGTTTGAGGATACCTGGTCTACGGCATGTCTCTAGCCAACCTCGACCTTGTTCTGTACTAGTGAAGAGCAATAATCCTGAAACAGCTTTTCACAGATGGGCGCTTCTTCCATTACAAGGACACTGACTGGTATGAGACACATTCACCTATATCCCCGTCACCCGAACGCCTGAAGAGTACTTAATGACCAGAATTTTTTTTTATTTTTTCAATGACGCAGTTGTACGAGACCCTGTTTTATGTGGGAGAAGTTGTACTTTTTGGGGGAATTTTTTTTTTTTTTTAACACCATTCACATTTCACACTTAACTTGCTAGATAAATTCTACAGGTTATTACGGTCGTGTGGATACCTAACATGTGTAGGGTTTTTTTGTGTACTGTATGCACAATTATGTTTTATTTAATTATTTTCTACACTTTGTTTTTATACTTTTTTAATCCCATAAAGAGATAAATTTTTATTTTTTATTTTTTTTATTTTTTTACACTTAGTAATGCATTAGCATATTCATATATGCTAATACATTACAATCTGTGTCAATTAGACACAGGAAGCATACAGTCTGCCTTGACCGCAGGCTTGTTACACAGATACTATAGGTCCCCAGTGCTGACAGTTCAGACATTCCCCGGGCTCTGTAGTCACTGGGAGTCCCGATCATCCACAGTCACTGACCGCGGCAATCAAAGGGTTAAGCACTGGGGAGCAGAGGTTTCCTCTGCTTCCAGAGACTGCGCTAGGAACAGGGCTATTCAGTACAACTCTGTTCCTAGAGCAGCTGCAGCGTTGGGAGCCACAAAACCCCAATGTCTGCAGCGACACGACTTGAAATGCCCGCCGCCAAAACATGGTGGGCGGTCGTTAAGGTGTTAAGTTCAAGATTAAGTGAAAGAAACCAGTTCTGCAGTCAATCTACCATTGAAGGGGTATTCCGAGCTCAGCTACAGCTTCCTTGACTCCCATTCATTTTTTTTTTTTTACTTAACAAATAAACTTTATTTGAAGGATCCAATAATAGGTACATCAAAAAGCAGTATGATTTGTCAACATATACGGTACATCATGGTAATATGGAGTCACATTTACATACGTATGTACGATTACAGAGCCACCATGTTGTAGTGAACACAAATACCCAATGATATTACAGACTGTAACCTAACTTCCCTGTAACGACCCAGGGAAAACCTTAGCAACGTAGAAGAATTGCAGATTCTCAGTATTACAAGTGTCTCAGTTATACACAGATGTTACTTTCAGCCCACTAGGGCGGCAAGAAAAGCAAAAACAAAGATATAAGTATATGAGTATACAATTTCCCTGTGCAGGGTACCCAGCAAAGCCAGTAGGAAGGGAGAGTGTGGAACCACGCCCGGGGCGACCGCATCTCGAGGAACAGCGGAGGACCCACAATCCAGAGCTCATGAGAGCATAACTATACCAGGGGCGCTCATCCACCATCCCCAAATGTTATCAAATTTACCCATTTTGTTGTTTCAACTCCAATGAGGCCACCTCAAATGCGGTATTTTGCCAAGAATCAATCCCATCCACTCTGTCAGCATCTCAAGGAGTCGCAGGAGACTCATAGTCCAAAGCCCTCGACAGAGTAACCGTGCCAAGGGAGTTCACCCACCGTCCCCAGACTCCCATTCATTTTAATTACAGTAACTACATAAACCAGCGTGCCTATCTGTTCCTGCAATTCAGGCATGACGAGATACCCTTGAGGAAGCATACTTAGGCGAAACGTACGTTGGGGCAATCTGGAGTTATACGCACTATATTTAATACATGGGTAATTTACTTTATATATTCATTTAGCACTTTGGTGTTCTGTGTATTACTATTGACTTAGGTCTGGTTTGGAGCATTACATTTTAGGTGTTATTTTCACCAATTTTGATACTTAATGTATATTTACTCTATGCCAGTATTATTATATATTATCCTAGTGGCATATATGTATTTTGTGAATTATACCTCATTGTGATCCAATTTTGGAATCCTTTAATTATTTGTATTTAATTTATGTTTTTTAATATTGATTTAAATAAAAAAAACTTTTTTTTAGGAGTGGATGAGCCTCTATTTTGTTTTGTGTTTATCATATAATTTTGGAGTATTCCACATTGTAATTTTTGATTTGTGTGTTGGGGTTTTTTGTATATAAAAAATGACCGAGACGTGGTACCCACATCTATCAGCCAATAAGAGCATATCCTGTGGCTATACCATAAACGTCTGAGACAGGAGTAAGCCTCTAATTTATTTTGGCAGCATTTATCTGTAGCATGGAACATCGACATAATATTTCCCTAGTCAGTTTGTGGTCCATCTATATTTTAAACACATTACCTACAGGGATATATAGAGAAATAAATAGACGTCAACTAATTCCAACAAATGCTGTTAATCTTTCTCATGAGACAGTCGTATATGCCGGCTTTACATTAAAATGTCGCAACACGCCACTTCAGTGGCTATAAAACCTGGTAGTAAGCCAGCTACACACAGGGGCGGTCAAATTACTGTAAACTTTATGAGGCTTTCACACCCCTTCTGGAGACAGTTTAATTTGGTTTGTGCCCAGAGAGTAGGACTTTGTGGCCGTTACTGGCAGGTCTACTTTAGTAAATGCTTATGTTCCCTGTGAAACAACAATTCTGGAGAAATTTCTTTTATACTCGGGTTTTTGTGCTTTTTCCTCTGTTATAACCTTCTGAAATACATTACTGAATCGGTAGATGGGTGTTCCCAAGTTTGGGGAAGGGGGGGGGGGGGTTGTCCCGTAACGACCAGCCAATTTGGGACAAGGTCGGGACTGCGCGGGGAACACCCCTTAAGTGTTGACCCCAGCTAAAAAAATTTAAAAACAAATACATTCTAGGAGGAATAACCAGGGGACCACATAGAGAACTATACTCCAGAAATGTCTTTTAAAGGAAAAAAAAGAATTTTTAATAAAAAAATTCCCCCCCCCCGAAAAGGCCTTTGGGAAAAGCCGGCCAAAGGGCTTTTGTGATGCCCCCCATTATTAATTAGCGATTCTCAATTCGAAATGCCCTCACTAAAACCCTTGCACTGTAAATGGGATTAGGGGCCAAACTAAAATTAAACCTGAAAAGAAAAGCTTTCCCGAGGCTTTTCCCCCTCATCAGTGCGGGAAAGAAAAATGGGGGGCAAAAAGTAAGGGCCCCATGTCCCAAATTTGGGGTTTTTTAAAGGGGGCTTGGGGTTTTGGCAGCCAAAATAAAAACCGGACAAAAAATTTTTAGAACGGGGCTCTAGGGAAAAAATGTGCACCAGCCCCCACTCCCAAGGTTTTTTTCCGCCCGGGGCCGGTTTTTAACGCCCGCGGGTCCCCTGAAAAAATTTACAAGCAAAATTCTTCCTTTCCGGTTTTTTGGCAGGAATGTGGCTTGTTGAATATGAAGGGGGGGGCCTTTTCCCCCCTTTTTTGTTTTTTCTTTTTGATTAGGGTTTTAAAAACCCTTTGAAAACCCCCGGACACACAACCGGGAAACAAATGGGGGTTTGGGAAAAAACCGCCCGGGTTTTTTTGTCCTTGCCTTTGGTGAACGCCCCCCAAAAAGGTTTGGGTTCCCCAGGGGAATTAAAAGGGGCCCGGTATTTCGGCCCGAAATTTAAAACCCCCAAAAGGTGGGGCCAATTACGGGCCGAAAAGGGCCTTTTCATTACGGAAAATTCAAAAAGTTCTCAAGGGAGAAATTATGGATTACTTTCTCCGGAAAAAATTTTGAATGTGAATTACTAGCGGCGTATAAAACGGCTGGAAATTTTAAATTCAATGGGCCGGCGAAGTGGGGCCCCCCGCTAAAACTCTCCCCCCCTTTGGCCCCCGCCCACACGGCGAAAATTGCGGGGCGAAAATTACGTCCCCCCAAATTAAGCCGGGGTGAACATAGCCTAAAGAGGAAAGGGCTCAGTGGTTGGGTGTGAATGGGGGAAACACCTAATAAAATTTAGGTGGGTACAAGAGTCCTGGGGAAAATTTCCCTTTTCTTTTAAGGGGCTGAAATTTAAAAGGGTGTAAAAGTTTCCACACACCCTACATGGCGCCTTAAACCTTTTCGACATGTAAGAAGGACAAAAAAGGTTTTTCCCTTGCTATACAAATGTGATAAATTTGTGGCAATTTTTCAAATTTGGGTTGGTTTGGGAAAAAAACTTTTTTTTGGACAGTATAAACCTGTCCAAAGGGTTTTAAAATTTTCAAAAAGAGTATAAAACATCTTTTTAGTAAATTTTTGTGTTCCCTGTGAAAAAAAAATTTTCGGGAGCCCATTTTCTTTTTAACTCAGTGTTGTTTTTTCCTTTTTGTTATAATTTTCCCTAAAAACGTATTACTGAATCAGTCAGAGGGGTGTTACCAATTCAGGGGTGTCCCTGCAGACAGTGACGGGGCAGCACTTTTTTAAAAAAAAATCAAAACAGTTTTGGGGAAAATTTACCCCTTTGCAAAAAACCCCCGACGGACAGAGGGGTTTTCTGATAAAGGGGAAAACCAGCAACCGCAAAAAAAAGAAAAGGGATGCTCCAAGAAGGGTTTTAGGCTACTTTCCACATGGCAAAGGACAAAATACTTGTAGGATTCTAATCCGACCAGTATTTTACACTTTTTTTGGTCCCTTTTTTGCCGCGGTTTTCAGATTTTGGCCGTCTCATTCAATTGAGCAGTACTATAATCCACCGGTTTCAAGTGAAATAGGGTAGATTATAAAAAATGTTCAAAGGGTTTTTTCTTAACGATTTTCGGTTTTGAAAACCCCAAAACCTCAGAAAACCAAAGCTGTTTAGAAAACAAAGGTTTTTTGTATGGGGGGGTCTATGGGGATGTTTTTAGTGTGGGTTTTTCAGATTTAAAAATAACCAAGCCCATTTAAAAAAAACCCCGACAGTAAGTCATGATGTGTAAAACATAGCCTTATTTCTGGGGTATATTTAAATGCCTCAAAAAAAAGTCCTCTTGGAAGGGATTGCCCCTTATCAGAATTCCCCCCCTTTCTCGGGTAGAGGGCAGCTGCTGTGAAAGAATCAACTGGGGCCGTTCGGGCCCCCACTGGCAGTTGTTTTTTCCCCCAAGGGGGTTTTTTTTATCTGGTAAAACCCCTTTGTAAATATGTATTACATATGGATGGCAGCCATGTAATACTACATATTAGCTGAATAAGCTTTTTCCTTGGGAAATCAAAAGGGGGGTCCAAAAAACCCAAAGGCTTTACCCAATGGCTTATACTGGGACGTAATTTCCCCCTTATTTTGGGGGCGTACTGCGCAAAATATGGGTTGGAAATACATCCCAGTCTTTTCGGTAATCAACAGACCCTCATGGGAGAACAATGGTTTTTCGCCCTCCTCTCCCCGCTTCGAAAAATTTTAATGACGGGGGGGGAAGTTTAAGTGAAAATTTTTAAATTACTAGCGGCAAAATATTTAGTAATGTCTGGGGGGCCCCGACGAGCTCCCAAAAACTCCAGCGAAATTTGCGGGTCGAAAATCGGGCCGGCCAATTACCCCCGTGTAACTAGCCTAATAAGGGATACGGTAACCTCGTTTTTTTTTTCAGAAATTTAAAATTCCCCATCTAAAAAAGGTACAACATATTTTGCTGCAGATCCACAAACCCTTCTTGACCATAAGAACTATGAATCTTTGGAATAGCTGCCCCAGGAGCTGGTCACAGCAGGAACAGAGCGAGGGTTTCAAGAAAGGGCTTTGTTTAATTTATTACAAACTAAAAATATTAATTTGCACCCAAAAATAAAACTTCCAAATCCAGTCCAACAGCAATTTTGGAATCAAGAATAAAATATTCCTTAAAGAGGTTGTATCACTACAAGGACTGCTTTTTATGTTAAAGATTTTGGCCCCCGTTACTTTGCAATATTTTTGTCCATTAAAAAGTGTCTGATCTATTCCTAAAAAAAACCCCCTCTTGTATGGGCTGCATCAGTCCTCAAGGGGGCTATAAAACCCACAGATCTATTAATCTCTCTGATTTGGCTGCCAGGGACTGGTTAAATATAGCTACAAAACCCGGTATCCTTTAGTAAACTCAACACTTCAGGCCTTACTAGCCAGTAAAACACATCCTGAATTAAAAAATGAAAGCAGAGGGAAAAAAAGGAGCGGAAAGGGTAGCTCAATTTTGCAAGACAAACCCCCTTTTAAAGGGGAATTGGAAACCCCTTAGGCAAAAACCAAAGTCTTGGGATTAGTGAAGGGGATGTTCCCCAAAAGTGGATTTTTTGCACCGAAAAAACGTTTCAACCCCAAGGGATAATTTTAATTCTCAAAAGGGAAAAATGTAAAATAGCGTCGTCAAATTTGCAAAGGCAAAATTTTTTCCCCCTGTAATTTTTTTTGTTGCCTGGGAAAAATTTACATGTCAATTTCTTTCCCGGTGGCATATGCCCCAAAAAAAAGGAGGGAAATTATAGGAGGCAGAAATCTGCCTCGGGCCATTTCACAGCATTTTTGCATTGAAATTAAGTGCTTTCAAGCGTGTAATTCCAACAGTGTAACACACGCATTTATGGTGTGCCCAGAAAACCCTTTATAAAAAATACACCGTGTAACATCCCCAAAAGGGAAAAAAAGTTAAAAAAAGGCCCCCCCACCCCCCCCAAGCCAAAACTTCCCCAACCCCCCATCAAGTTGGGTGAACTTGATGATCAAATGTACTTTTTCAACTGTACTATGTAACTATATCTCCTGTGTATGGCAAATTGTGCCTCATTTATCGAAACTGTCTAAGGGTATGTTCAAACGGCTTCTTTTGGGGCGCATTTCGCTGCATATTTTGCGGCGTACTGCGCTTAAAACGCAGCAAAATGCGCCCTATAATTACGGCAATCTATAGCTCTCAGATAACTATGGATTACGCCTCCTCTCCCTGATCGTATTGTATGAGCGGGGAGATAAGGGACATGTCAATTACTGGCGGCGAATACGTGCCACTAGTAATGACTGTCCCTCCCCCCACGGGAGTACGCACGTATTAGCGCGACTCCCAAACAACCGGCGTGATTGCGGCCGTACTGTACGCCCTGCAATTACACCGTGTGAACATAGCCTAATAGTGAAACTGTCTGTTGCCCATAGCAACCAAAGCTTATCTTTCATTTTTCTAGAGCGGTTTAAAAATGAAAGCTGAGCTCTGATTGGTTGCCCCGGGTAACAAAGCCAGTTTTCCATATAGATAGTTTTGATAAATGGGGCACAACGTGTACCATGGTATGGTTGTTTTTCTCTCCAGCTTGCTGCTTGTTTGGGTGGTGAGCAGGTTATAAGGAAAGCAGTGGAGTACTGAAAGTGTAAACTAGGAGGGTGTTTGGAAATCTGTGCTGAACACAAAGTCCCTTGTCCAGTGTTGGTTGCCAATGTGCTTATGCAGCAGAGTAGGAACGCTGACCTTCATTATCATAGTGCACCATGGTAAACGTTGACCAAGACCAATTAACTCTAATGGGGAGCATCAAGGCTGGACGTGTTCATTATTGACCATCACGCTTACAGTGAAACGTTCATGAAGGAATAAACAGAAGTGATCCTTATTTAAAGGGGTTGTCCACTAAAAGAAGTTCTATAAAACTGAAGCAAGACCAGGTTAAAAAAAAAACAACTAATAATTGCCTACTCAGCCCCCTCTGGCAATCCACCCCTCTTCACTTCCGGGTTCTTGCTCCAACCTACCGAAGAAGCTTGCGCTCCGTCGGAAGCGCGTCTTTCCCCCGTGTGCGTGCAAGAACCCGGAGGGGGAGGAAAGGTAAGCAAGTGTCTTTTTTCTGTCAACCATGGCCCCAAAAATTAGACCAAAACAAGTACAATAATAACACTAAATTACTTTTCCTGCTCAAGTCCAAAGATGCTAATATGCGGTTTTGTCATACAAGTTTATTAAAAGGGTTGCCTCACCATGCCGTTTCACAGAGCCACAAGCCGCTTTAGATTCATACATCCTGTCTCTTTCTGATAGCACCGACATAAGAGCAGATGTTATTTACAGAGCTTTAGGGTATGTTCACACGGCGTAATTTCGGCACGCATTTCGCCGCGTATTTGCGCTCTAATGGTAATCCATAGTTCTCAGATTACGCCTCCTCTCCCCGCTCGTACAATACGATCGTATTGTATGTGCGGGGAGATAAGTGACTTGTCAATTATTTGAGGCGCATAATGAATGTCAATGGGGCTAGCGGGCCACCCCACCCTAACCCCCCCCCCTCCCCTCCAGCTCGAGCTCCCGAAAAACACGATGTACTGCGGTGCGTACTGTACACGCCGCAGTACACCGTGTGAACATACCCTTGGAGCTCAAAGTAAACAACAGTAGTCACCTTTTTTTTGTTAGAGGTAACTCACTCAAGCTGCCAGCTTTCTGTGTGATGTCACTCCCTGCTGTCAGATAAGACAAAACAGATAGAGCAGGTCAGTAATCAGAGAAACCTGTGTGCACTCAGAGCAGATAAAATCTCTTCAATTACCTGTCCCTACAAGCTAATCTTTGTAGTGAGAAAACCCCTTTATTTCACAACAATTTCACATTAATATGTGGAATACGCTGCTAAGTGATGACACTTTTTTGATTAGCCTGGATAAGCGATTTTCTCTTTAGTGGTCTCTTGCCTATAGATTTTTGGGTTTTAACGGAAAAAAAAAAAAAAAAAAGTTTTAGCTTCTTTAGTTTTGAGCAGTGATGGCTATTTGTATGAAACTTTGTCTCATATCTTTAAATGTCAGTTAACAGCAACAAACGAATAGAGAGAGAGGACCCTGCCCTCGTGGGTTGTAGATACATTCATATCCATGTAATCTACCGATTTCTATAGGAAAGCCCTTTGATACCAATCAGATATTTCTGTTCCTAAAGGTCTGACATCCAACATAAGCAAAGGAAATAAGTACAGTTAGGACATGTCCCCAATGCACGGGTTTTCAACCGTTTTTTCAGACCGCCCAAAAAACCAGCCGAAAATGAGCACAATTGTGCACTATGGAAAACCCGTGCAGCAGTCCGCACTGCACGGGTTTTCCGCCCGCGGGCCGCTCAAAAGACGTTGAGCATGTTCATTCTTCCGTCCGGTTTCCGTCCGGAATATGAACACCTCAATGGGAGGGGGGAGGGCTGTTCTCCGCTCATCGCCGTGTGAACGCACCCTTATAGACCACAGCTTCCATCACTATTCTCTAATAGATGAGATGATGGTTTTGGCTGTAGTTCCCCTTTAAACAGAACTGCATTACCCTGGATGAAACACACAATGATGACACAGGAGCAGAAAAACAAGCAGAGAGGACATAAGGAGGAGACGGACAAACCTAGGGAAAAATCTGACATCAATTGCAAGTCCCTGCTCTTTTCACACAAGCCTTTTAGAATAGATTTAAATTTCGGTGGCGCCAACAATGCAAATAAGTCTCCACACAAATCTGACATCCAACATAAAGGACAGAAGTATGCCGAGACCACTGAAACTCTGCAGTCACGGACCACAGCTTCCATCAATGTGATCCCACACTGATCTCTGACAGACGGTTTTGGTCGGAGCTCCCCTTTAAACAGAACTGCATTACTGTGACTGAAACACACAGTGATGACATAAAGAGGAGACTGAACCATAGGAAGAGATCGGACCATACGGCTGGTAGGACACTGAGAAATGGGTGGTGAATGAACCTTCCCCTGCATAGTAATAATCACATGCACATCTGACTGCCAAATATTCATTTCCATCAGCAGCAATGCTCCTAACCAGTGGCTGGATTACTACTCCCAGCATTCCCTCTGCCTATAGCATGATGAGAGTAGCAGTCTTTATAGCCACTGGTTGGAGATCCCTACTAGTCCCAGCATTCCCTCTGCCTCTAAAACAGTGTTTCTCAACTCCAGTCCTCAGGACCCACCAACAAGTCATGTTTTCAGGATCTCCCACAGAATACACTGACAGTAATGATATCACCTTTTGCAATGCTAAGGAAAGCCAGGAAAACATGATGTTGGTGGGGCGTGAGGACTGGAGAAACACTGCTCTAAAATGATGAGAACAGCAGTGCTCAGAGCCACTGGCTGGAGATCCCTACTAGTCCCAGCATCCCCTCTGCCTATAGCATGATGAGAGTAGTAGTCTTTATAGCCGCTGGCTGGAGATCACTACTAGTCCCAGCATTCCCTCTACCATGATGAGAGTAGCAGCTTTATAGCCGCTGGCTGGAGATCACTACTAGTCCCAGCATTCCCTCTGCCTATAGCATGATGAGAGTAGCAGTTTTATAGCCGCTGGCTGGAGATCACTACTAGTCCCAGCATTCCCTCTACCATGATGAGAGTAGCAGCTTTATAGCCGCTGGCTGGAGATCACTACTAGTCCCAGCATCCCCTCTGCCATGATGAGAGGAGTAGTCTTTATAGCCGCTGGCTGGAGATCACTACTAGTCCCAGCATTCCCTCTACCATGATGAGAGTAGCAGCTTTATACCCGCTGGCGGGGAGATCACTACTAGTCCCAGCATCCCCTCTACCATGATGAGAGTAGCAGTTTTATAGCCTCTGGCTGGAGATCACTACTAGTACCTTCATTACCTCTGCCTATAGCATGATGAGAGTAGCAGCTTTATAGCCGCTGGCTGGAGATCACTACTAGTCCCAGCATTCCCTCTACCATGATGAGAGTAGCAGCTTCATAGCCCGTGGCTGGAGATCACTACTAGTCCAGATCCCCTTCTACCATGATGAGAGTGGCAGTCTTTATAGACGCTGGCTGGAGATCACTACTAGTCCCAGCATCCCCTCTGCCATGATGAGAGTAGCAGCTTTATAGCCGCTGGCTGGAGATCCCTACTAGTCCCAGCATTTCCTCTGCCTATAACATTATGAGAGCAGCAGTGCTCAGAGCCACTGACTGGAGATCACTACTAGTCCCAGCATCCCCTCTGCCTATAGCATGATGAGAGTAGCAGTTTTATAGCCGCTGGCTGGAGATCACTACTAGTCCCAGCATTCCCTCTACCATGATGAGAGTAGCAGCTTTATAGCCGCTGGCTGGAGATCACTACTAGTCCCAGCATTCCCTCTACCATGATGAGAGTAGCAGCTTTATAGCCGCTGGCTGGAGATCACTACTAGTCCCAGCATCCCCTCTGCCATGATGAGAGTAGCAGCTTTATAGCTGCTGGCTGGAGATCACTACTAGTCCCAGCATCCCCTCTGCCTATAGCATGATGAGAGTAGTAGTCTTTATAGCCACTAGCTGGAGATCACTACTAGTCCCAGCATTCCCTCTACTATGATGAGAGTAGCAGCTTTATAGCCGCTGGCTGGAGATCACTACTAGTCCCAGCATTCCCTCTACTATGATGAGAGTAGCAGCTTTATAGCCGCTGGCTGGAGATCACAGCACTCCAGCTTGAGATGACAATCCTGTGTAACATGGGCACAGATCAGGGGGGGACCTCCCGAGCCTCCGCAGAGAAGGAAGTGGAGGAGGGGATTACAAAGGAAATAACCGTGCAGGCTGCGGGCATACCCACACAGTGTGATGGGATTACAGGGGCCGGCGTCCCCGCACAAGGTGCTCTCCAGGCTCCAGCAGAGGGCAGCTAGTGCCGCAGAGGAGCCCGCATGTCCCATCTGTGCCGGGGAGGGGGGTTCCCACAAATAACTCATCGGTCTTCCATAAAGTACATGGCGAGGACACAACCGCACACCCCCTCCCCACGTGTACTAGTGAGAGCTACCTGTGCGTCAGAAAGCGGCTGCGGGCGATAGATCCAGCACACAGGGCTCGTTCCCTTCACCCCAAGCGATCCGCTCCGGCTCCTGCTAGCTGCCTGTGTCCTCCCCCGGAAGTGAAAGCTGCGCTCGGCCCCGCACTCATCCTCACATGCTGCCCGGGCGCTGCGGCCTCGTCACGTTCTCTTCACGGTCCCTGCTTCCTAAAAGCCGCTTATGTGAATCAGCAGCAGGCACACTGCTCACTTTCCACCATACATGTGTCCACAGAGGGGCTGCGTTATCTGAGGCCAGCCTCTGGGGGCGGAGCCATGTGAGCAGTATGTGTCAGGAGGCGGCCGCCCAGCTAATACATGTGTGTGTGTGTGCAGGCGGGGCTACAGGACCGGACCCCGCCTCTTAAAGCAACAGGCGCTCATTACCAGTATGGAGCATGTTTAGAAGGGGGGTTCCAAGAGGAATAAAGTGGGGGCCCAGGTTACAATATCTTCACCATACAATGGTCTTTCCCAACACATTTCATGTTCATATCATTTGTTATAAAGGGAATGTGTCATCAAAAATGACTTATTAACACATTTTTTAAGAATTTTTGGTTATATTTCTTTTTAATTTTCCATATCACTTTCAATATTTTTTAATAATTCCTGCAATGTTCACTTTGGCCAATAAGCCTAATAATAGTTTGACACTTCCTGTTCTGTAGAGAAAGATTCTCAATTGTCTGCTCACTATCAGCACAAAGAGGGTCAAACTGAAAGGAGACACCAGTGTGAATACATAGCACAGGATCCACCAGTCACAAGAGGAGATAGTCACAGTTCACCCTTTCACCTCCCTGTACAGTGACTTCTTCCCAGGTAAGAGAGCATGACTAGAAAACTCCCCCTATATGAAGTCAATGGGACGAGTCAGTCTTAAGTCCCTATGTGCATGAAGCTGCTGTTTAAAGCATCACTGACTGCTGTTAAAGCAATGCAAACAAGGCCTAGTGGCCAAAGTGAAAACTGCAAGACTTAAGAATTATTAAAAAAAATATTTTTTTTTGTTAAACTGTATTTTTATTAAAGTTTTTTCAGAAAAAAGTATAATGACATAACTGAATAAAGACAATTCCATCAGTATAACATAATAGCATACAACAAAAGGCGGACAATAAAGGTAGAAGATATCCAGAGTGTATACCATTGTAACGCTTCACATGCGTTTGGACGCCATCTTGGACTGTCCTGGGGTTCTTTAGCTCCGGGATTGCCGCTTTGGTAAACGGAGTTGCTGACACAGGGTTCTCTTCAAGTCTGGATTCCACCAGCTTTATTTATCAACACAGGAAAAATATATACGGTATACAAAAATTAAACCCTAGGCCGTCTAGCCACTAACTACATATACAGTAGAGACCCTCTCTAACCTGCGGTCAGGACCTACTGTCCAGCACCGACAGCACTGTACTCTCCTAGTACACTTCAGGCTTCAGTCCAGCCTGGGGGGTCCACTCTCAGGTAGCAAGCCACACCCCCCGATTACCTGGAGAGACAGGCTTTTAATAGGTCTCCAGGATGTTCCAAAATCCCGTCCTGGAACGTGGGGACGGCAAACCCACCCAACGCTATTCGCGTCCCAGGAAAAGCAACCCGTTACTAGCCCATTGCAGCCATGCTAGCTACCTGTGTCACAACCATATGGTTACTGACGCCAAATAGTTGCTTTCCCCCACCAAACCCAGGTTTTTGGTGGCATGTCTGTAGCCGATATACTGCTGTATTCCACCTAGTGGCAGGAACATGCGACTGCCTGCTGTCGCTCTGCCACATATCCCACCTCTTTGAAAAAGACCGTAGGTCTTTCTCACCCTGCACAAAACTCCCTCCAGGGTCAAAGCTCCTACTTTGGGGTACGACTTTACCTAAGTCAGACTGCCCTATGTTTTCCTGGGCGGTACCCATACTCTCAGGGGAACTATACTCCAGTTTCACAGCCTGTAGAAATTCTTTTCCCCCCATCAACATGCAGATTTTTCCCATTTGTTTCTCTGCTATCATCTGCCATGTGGTCTCCAAATTCCAACTGCATAGAACCAGAATCATACATACCATCCAGGTTTACTACCTTCGCCCAGGTACCTGTTTCTGAGGGCAATATCTCCCTTACATCTGATACTACCAAACCCCAGCCAGTGCACTCACCATAACTATGGGACATATCCACAGACTTTTTATCACCGTTTTTTCCACTCTCTGCAGGACCATAGTAAAGCCTATAGTTTTTGCCATCACCAGACTTCTGGCAAGCACTGACCGTATGCGGACTCTGAGGCTCAACTGGTTCTTTTACTGTCACTGGCCCAGGAAGCTCCGCTGAGGGTTCCCAACCTTCACTTATCTCAACATGGGCAAAGTATGGGCCATACAGTATGTTTCACTTTCCATCACATGGGTATCACCGTTGGTAGCAAGTATTTGACCTTTGTTTACCATCTCAGCTGGTTTACCTTTCTCAACAGCGGGCATACAGCACCCAGGCTCTGCAACTTCACAGACCTCATCACATTGGACCTCATGGATATCAGGTTCAGTCTTTACCCCCAACCCAAGGTCATCTACACCGGGTGTCAAACCCTCATACTGTCCAGACATCTCTATACTGGTCCTCTCAACTATAGCGTTTTGGCCCTCTTCTTGCCTTGGGACACCGGCCTGCAACTTTTCAAAGGAACCCGAGTCTATCTACTGACCATCTCCATTTCTATGGACCACCATCAGTCACCATTACATTACCATGCCCATCACTAGGGTCTGAGGATTCCTTCATCCTCCCCTGTCCTTCATGAGGGTTTAAACCTACACCCATCTCTGTGATGTCTAGCAACCCACTTTGTGCAGCACAACTTGGAGACACATCCTCCATATCTCCTACCCCTGTCACCACCGATGAACTCTCAACATCTGTTAGGATCCCTCCTGCATCTGGCCCACTAGTAAACTCACATAACCCACCAGAGTCAACACCAGACCCATGTACATTGTTTACACACTCCTCCATCCCGGAGTCCACTATTTCTGCCTTGCTATGTGGGGACATGTTTACTGACTGGGCCCCAGTCGTGCCACACATAAGAGGGTAACCACATTCACTATTTACCCTTTCCTTATAATGCTCTACACTCCCAGTGTGCAATTCAGGCAACACTTTCCCCTGTGCACCCCACTCACTGGTCCTGTTCAGACTTACAGTAATGGATGGAGATATTTTCTCACCATCTCCAGTAACGGTCACCATATGAGCATGCTCAGCTTCTGAATCAGGCATCTCTTTGATACCACCCAGTTCACACAGTGCGGTAGAACAACCAGACTCACTCCTGCACATATGCATGCTACCGGGTTCAATCACCGTTCCATTCACGCTCTTGTCATCAAGCCCTTCAGACCTAGCGTCAGAACAACCATTTGCAGGGCTTTCCGTTTCCCCTTTTGGAAAAACACCCGTTACATTAACTTCACAAGAAGCTGCACTGACAGCGCACATCTCAGGGTGGCTATCCACTACAGAACACACACCACCTGTGTAATTTGCGCTGCTCTCCCCTCTGACCTCTAGGGGCACCAGTGAGCTAGTCTCCTCTATTGCTATCAGGGTAGCCTCTAGTTCACACTTGGCAATCCCCTGAGTTATACAGAGAGCTGCACTAGGACCCATTTGCAGGTTGCTATTACCTAGTGGACTCATACCGACTGCTTTATCCTCAGCCAAGATCTCTAGGGGCACACCTGAGCTAATCCCTTCTACTATTGTGGCTGCAGATTCTATAGCACCTTGTTCAGACATATCAGGTTTCTCAAACATGAATGCAGTAAAACGATTTTTAAATGACATGTCCACATGCAATATATTCAGTCCATCAGACTCTGTACCTCCAGATTTAACAGTCCCACTGCCCTCAGGATGCTTTTTGCTTGGCAACATATCTGGAAATCTGTTTAAATCAGCAAAGTCCCCACATAAATCCTGCACATGTTTATCAGTCTCAAAATGGGTGACATCAGAAACAGCAACAGTCTTACCCCATTCCAGTCGGGTTTTCAAACCTGGGATGATGTCCATGCACCTTCTGGAAACCTCTTGGTGCGAGTCCCCGACAAACAAGGGTGGGACACCACAACGCTGGGACTCCCGGACTTGGGGCTGCATCTTCTCTGGCCTCCTGGTCAGAGGACTCTCAGATGCACAGCTGCCCGCTTGGTGGTACCTCCAACACCGCTCCTCTTTTTGGACTATAGCGGGTGCCCTCTGCTGACGAGGTTGGTTGCCTCTGGTAATGGCATCATCCATGTTACTCCATTGCTCCCACGGTTGAGGATTTAACCCCTGCAGGTAAGGAACATATTGCTTTCTGGAAACTGGACCTTGCCTCCTGCAGTAGTCCAGTCGGTTGCCCTCGGCAACAGATTTGCACATTTTAGGTTCTGTACCATCTAGCACATAACCAGTCCTGTTAACCCCATCCATTCCAGAATCTCCCTCTTTAGTTTAGGGTAGTCTTCAGCGTCCTGTACGGGCATATTACAATAGACTCTTTGGGCTTTGCCAACCAGCAAGGGTGCCAGAACAAAAGCCCACAGTTCGGCCGGCAGCTTTTCACGGACCGCAATCCGCTCAAAGTGAGCAAGGTACGCCACTACATCATCCGCTGCCGTCATCTTCCTCATAGCCTCACGTACTGCTAATCGGCTTCTCAGGTCGCTCTTGGCTTTTTTTTCACTAGTGCTCCTGCACTGCAATTGGCTCACTCAGGTCACTCGGGCTTTTGTGGCAATGTCTGCCGGTAACTGTGGCATTGCCTGCTGCATGCACTCAACAATCCTCATGTCAAGAAGGTTTCCAGCGCAACACAGTCTCTGTGTGGGTGTGCCTGCTTTCTCTGCGAAACAACCTTAGGCCATGTTCACACGCTTAATTCGGACGTAATTACGCCCCGCAATTACGGCGGTGACTGGGGGCGGGGGGGGAGTAGCGTGTGGCCGTGCACTTGCCGCCATGACACATGCTTGCGGCGAAACGCCCTAGAAAGTGATGTCCTCCATGGTCAAGGAATCGACCGGGGGAGAGAGTTTCCAGCAGCTAATCCATAGTTCTCTACGAGAACTGGGATTACCGTAATGAATGGGCCGTTTTGCCCGTATTGCGCACTCGGCGCGTAATTACGGACCGAAATACGGCCCATTTTAAGCCGTGTGAACATGGCCTTATTCACACAGGCAGTCTGTATCCCAAAGTTTCCCAGTATAACTGCGGGTGTGTCTCTCTCTCGTTAAAGACACCACTTGCTTCCTGAGCTCACAGTCACTTGACAGCAACCCTTGACAATCAGGCCTCTGGCCCTTTAAATTCTGCTGTAGCAAGTCTCTTGATGCAAGTAACCCCTGCACTGGGGTCTCATTATGCACCAGTTGTGACCACCAAGTCTCTGCACAGTCACTCTCTTGAGTGAGGCAGTCTTCCCACACAGGAACAGTCTGTATCAAGGTGCACCTCCTGTCTTCAGAAACACCTTTTCTCACCCAGAGCGAACATCCAGCAGTCCTATGTAAACTTTGCAGTATTCTTCTGCACCACTTCATGCACACACCCGTTAGTGCCAATTATGCAACACTGCGCCAATCTTGCCCTTCGCATACCTCCACCATATGTAACGCTTCACATGCGTTTGGACGCCATCTTGGACCGTCCTGGGGTTCTTTAGCTCCGGGATCGCCGCTTTGGTAAACGGAATTGCTGACACAGGGTTCTCTTCAAGTCTGGATTCCACCAGCTTTATTTATCAACACAGGAAAAATATATACGGTATACAAAAATTAAACCCTAGGCCGTCTAGCCACTAACTACATATACAGTAGAGACCCTCTCTAACCTGCGTTCAGGACCTACTGTCCGCACCGGCAGCACTGTACTCTCCTAGTACACTTCAGGCTTCCGTCAGCCATGGGGGGTAAGAGCCCTCTCCTCAGCTCCTCTGCTGCTCCCACTCTCAGGTAGCAAGCCACACCCCCCCGATTACCTGGAGAGACAGGCTTTTAATAGGTCTCCAGGGATGTTCCAAAATCCCGTCCTGGAACGTGGGGACGGCAACCCACCCAACGCTATCGCCGTCCCAGGAAAAGCAACCCATTACTAGCCACATTGCAGCCATGCTAGCTACCTGCAGCCGGTATACTGCGATATTCCCACCCCTAGTGGGCAGTGAACTTACTGCGATCCCTGCTGGCAGTAACTGCGAGTCTGCTGTCGCTCTGCCACTCCATATTCAACATTCCATTGTACAACTGTACATATGATGGCGAAAAATAAGCTAACCATAATCATATTTAAAGGAACCACAAGAAAAAGTAACAGAACACAAGACTGGACAGGGACACGACAGGAAAAGGGTAACAGGTGCATTCTTCGGAGTCTGAGAAAGCAACTCGAGGGTCTACGTAGCACAGGGAGAGATCATAAACTTCAAATGTCATGTGTCATTACATATGTATCCCATATACCCCAAATCAGATGAAACTTATCAATAGTGTTATTCAACATGGCAGTTAGATATTCTAAGTACATCACTCAATTTTGGTGGATCTACTCTTTTCCAATATGAAGAAATCATACATTTTGTTGCAGTAAGAAGAATTATTAAAAAATATTGAAAGTGATATGAAAAATTAAAAAAATTCTAAAAAAAAATGTGTTTAACATAAAAACGGGACTTAAACAATGAATCATTTTTGATGACACATTCCCTTTAAAGCACCATTAACCCCAGAGCACTGAACATTCCAGGGGTGTTTCATACATAACAGTAGACCAAAGTACAATAGCAATGCTGAGTGTGGTTTCAACATACAATGTCCCAGACACCGACCCAGACAATTAGCATGAACAGTTTACTTGTAAAATATCTGCATTAGGGTATGTTCACACAGCGCGTGCAATACGTTTTTGGATACGTTTTCTATCCCAAAAACGCATTCAAAAGCGCTGCGTAGAGCGCATCCAACACACAGGTGCGGGTTTAGATGCATTTTGGCTGCAGCCGGAAAGCACCCTATAGTTTTTTTTTGTTTGTTTTTTTTTAATTTTCACAAAGTTTATTAAAAATAAGGCAGTACAAATGTCATCAAAAATGAAAGCAGTACCAATACAAAATTAAACTACAATACTGACCAATGTGGAACACAGTGGCATGGCAGCCTAAAATAAGTCACCCTAATGAATGACTGAAAAGAGGAGTCGAATAACACTGCAACTTAAATAACGTAACAGCAATAAAGGCCGCATATGGTGCAGCACCCGAGAATATGCAGTCACATAATTAAACCGCAAAACATAGAGAGCATACATTGTGCTAAACTTCTAACAACTAAAGAAACATTCGTTGGCCCGTATAGTCGGTAGGGCCACAAAGGCCCTATGTCAACCAGATTGAACTAGGAGCATGGGATTAAACCTCGGCCGTCCGCAATACAAGACAAAACAAACAGGCGTACTGCAACATACACACCCACATTCATACAGGAAGAAAGGGAAGGGAAGAAAGACCGAATGGTAAGGGGGCGAGTGAAAGGAGGCTATGGAATTGAGAGGATTAGAGGACCTCACTGTATCTAAGTAGGAAAGACGCGGAAGGCAGGCGAATCTTGAAATTGTAGCCAAGGTGCCCATGTCCTGTTCAACGTTTGAACCTGCTCTATTCTGTCGTAGCTAGAAGTTCTTCCATGTGATAAACATGGGAGACCTCAGTATACCACTCATCAATTGTGGGGGGGATCCGGCGATTTCCAGCGCCTAGGGATAATGGTCTTAGCCGACTGCAGGAGATGCCTAAGGAGGGACTTTTTATAGGTGGAGGCACCTATTTTGAACATGAACAATAACGCTGCGGCAGGGGTCCCAGGGATGGATATTCCAGAAATATCCTTAATGACGCGATACACTGCACTCCAGAAGTCCGACAGGACAGGACAGTCCCACCATATGTGCAGCATAGTCCCCTCAGAAGTTCCACAGCGCCAGCAAGTTTCAGGGACCTGCGGGAACCATTTATGAAGCACATGGGGAACCCGGTACCATCGAGTCAGAATTTTAAAGCTTGTCTACTGAGCTCTCGTTGCAACAACGGCTCTATGGGTAAGCTCAAAACATTTGTGCCATTGCTCGGGGGAAAAACTCTGCTCAAGATCTTTTTCCCACGCCGCACAATAAGAAGGAAGGCTTAATCTGTCACCTGCAGACAACTCGGAGTACAGTGTAGATACGGTATAGCATGTCTCGGAGGAAAATTTTGCTGACATAATTGTTCGAATTTGGTAAGGGGCCTCTGTGCATGGAGAGTATTTCCAAAAGAGGAGAGGAAATGCTTCAGTTGGAGATACTGAAAAGTGGAGGAAGTATGGCCCAAGGCCGTCACCTCCAAACCTGACAGGGGGATAATCTGATTGCCAGCCATCACCTGGTGGAGGCGCAGAGGGGCTAACTTGGAGCTCCCGAAGAAGGGGCGTTGGACCCATACCAGGTGGGAAAGATGGGTTGTCCGAAATTGGCAGGAGAGGGCCTTTCCTATCAATTAGGATCTGGTGCGTTTTATGAGAACTAACCGATGTCAGGGTGTGTTTAACAGTGAAGGGGAAATAGAAACGATTCACAAGGGTAGGAGTCCAGATCCAGGGAAGCGACGTGAGTGACAGTGAAGACACGCCACGTGTAATACAGGTCCAAAGCTTCTGACCACTGGGGCATACCATATCCAACACTCTAGCGTATGCCACAGCCAGGTAGTATTTCCTACAGTCAGGGAGTCCTAAACCGGCCAAAGATTTATGTCTAGGTAAAGTTGCATAAGACACTCTAGGGCGGGTGGAGGGCCAGATGAAGGACGTGAAGAGGCGCTGTACCCGACTCCAGAAGGAGTTTGGAATAGAGATAGGGATTGTTTGTAGGAGGTATAAGATGCGGGGCAGTATTGACATCTTCAGGATATTGACTCTCTATACCAAGAGAAACACTGCTTCGTCCAAGAGTTAAGATCCCGTGTAATTGCTTTAAGTAAAGATTCAAAGTTGAGGGAGAATAAGCCCGTTAATGTAGCCGGAATGGTGATTCCTAAATATGACAGGCCTTTAGATGGCCACGCGAAGGGATGGTCTCGTCTAAGCTGAGCGAGAACCGGGGGGTGGGGGGGGGACACATGTTAATTTTAAAATTTGACCATGTGCCAAAGGCCTGAAGTGTTGACATAAGGGAGGGAAGGGACGTCACTGGGTTAGTTATATAAACTAGAAGATCATCAGCAAACGCTGAGCATTTATAGTCGCTCCCAGCCACCTTGATACCCGTGATGTTCGGGTCATCACGTATCGCAGAGAGCAGGTTCTCCATGGACCAAAAACGTACAGGAGAGGTGACAAAGGGCAACCTGTCTAGTACATTCGTGATCAAGAAAGGGTCCGATAAGGTGCCATTAATTTTTAGCTGGGCGGACGGGGTTCGATAAAGGGCCAGAATCTTAGAAGTGAAAATAGGTCCCATCCCTAGACGCCGAAGGGTGGCGGCCAAGGATGACCAAGATATCCTATCGAAGGCTTTTTCGGTGTCCAGGGATAGGATCATTAGGGGAATCTTGCGGGTTTGTGCGTGGTGTATTAGGTCTATAGTTTTCAGAGTATTGTCTCGGGCTTCCCTACCCGGGACAAAACCCACTTGGTCAGGATGCACAAGGTCCGGGAGTACAGTGTTAAGTCTGTTCGCCAGGAGTTTTGCGTACATCTTAACGTCCACATTTAATAAGGATATTGGGCGGTAGCTACCGCAAATTGAGGGATCTTTGCCGGGTTTGGGTATCAAAGCAATGTGAGCCAGCATAGCAGAAGCGGGGAATGGACTATCCGAGGACACATGGTTAATGCACGGAGTAATAAGGGTGACAATTCGTCCCTAAATGTCTTGTAGAATTTGTCGGTAAATCTGTCGGGGCCCGGGCTTTTCCCACTCGGCAAGCCCCGGATGACAGAGCAAAGCAGAGTCCACAAACAGGGATTCAAACTCTGAAAAATCAGCGGCAGGAGAACTCGGAGGAGGGGTGGGGAAGGCTGACCCCGCGGGAGAAGGGAGATGTTGTTGGAGATTATACAATTTGGAGTAGAAAGCGTGGAAAGTTTCCCCTATCTTATCCGTCGTGTGGACCATGGAACCGTCCGCAGACCTGATCTGGGGTATGTGCATTGCAGATATGCGCTGCCGCAGCGCCCTTGCTAACATCCGCCCGCATTTATTACTGTATTCATAAAAACGACTGCGGCCAACCTGGAGGAATCGTTTCCACGAGGCCTCCAGTTAACGCTTCACTTCCATCCTGGCTGCTAACAAATCTCGTAGGGTGTCCACCGCCAGAGTCTGCTTATGTTGAAGCTCTAGCGTGGAGACCCTTAACAAGGCAGATTGCAGTCTTGACGCCTTGTCCCTCTTTAACCTTGAGCCATGTTTGATCAAGACACCTCGAATAACACACTTAGCGGCTTCCCACTGGATCAGCGGGGAGCAAGTGTCATTCCGGTGATCCTGAACGAAGTCCGCAATGGTTCTAGATACATCCGCTACACATACACTGTCCAGTAGCAGGACTCGTTGAGGCGCCACGACCAGACAGGCTCAGAGGCAGAAGGGAGGGTCAACGAGCAATAAACAGGCGCGTGATCCGACAAGAGAATGTTGCCCACCGCCGTAGAGGAGACCCAGGGCAGTGCCCCATGCGACACCAGAATATAGTCCAGACGACTATATACATTATGAGGGTTGGAATAGAAGCTAAAGTCTTTACCTCTTGGTGTTGTAGCCGCCAGACATCGCAAAGCTGCAGTGAGGTATATGTTTTTTTAATAGTTTTAATGGACGAGTAGGAGAGCGATGACTTACCCGACGAGTTGTCCAACACCGGGTCCAATGTTGCATTTAGATCCCCACATAGGACTATCGTGCCTTGGGCTAAGGGTGTCAGCTTCTCCACTAAGCGAACAAAGAAGCCTGCTTGCCCCTGATTCGGGACATAAACATTAACAATAGTAAAGAGGCGACCCCCTATTTCAAGGATTAGAATGATATAGCGCCCATTGGTATCAGTCCAGCTCACTTGAACCTGATGCACCAGAGATTTATGAAGGGCTATTGCCACTCCCCTGGACCTGGACTCTCGACAATTCGCAAAGAACCATGTGGTATAATACTTATTTCGTATATTAGGGACATGACCCTCTTTGAAGTGCGTCTCCTGCAGACAGACTATTTGAATTCGTTTTTGTGGAAGTGGTAGAGTACCTGAGATCTCTTGCTGGGAATGTTAAGACCTTGTGCATTGAAGGAGGCGAAAGACATGTCCGCCATGTGTCCTAACTTACTAAGTGGGTAGGGGGGCAGGGGTGAAGGAGGGGGGGACTATTGGGGCAGGGAAAAGGGGCGAGACAATCAGTCACAACACTTACACACACACACAGCCAGGAAGCAGGCAACACAAAAGCCCGCCGCTGGAACTACTGGATCGGCTAACACGAGCCAAATGTCCCTATAACCTAAAGAAAGGGCTGTACTGGGACTGAGTCCTACTGGGGGATACAAACCAACAGATTATGACAGAAAGTACGAACAGAAGATGTCCGAGCTACCTCATCCATACAGCAGTCACATAAGAAAGCAATAAGTATTGGCCAACCCATAGATAAGAGGGGGAACAATAAGTTCCAATATGAGGGGAAACCAGAGAATTGCTAAGCAAAGAAGGAAAGAAGAAAAGAAGGGAAGGAGAGAATGAGAAAAAAAAAGGGGGGGGGAGGGGAGGAGGAGGAGTAAGACGGAAGGACAGAGGACGGAACCTGGGGAAAAGAAGACGGAAGCGCAGAGGACATAAATTTCTCAGCGACCTACGGAGGTCAGGTACAGGAAGAGACAACAATGTCCATCAGGCACCAGATATTCCCTAAAGGGAAATCAGGGGTCACAAGAACCAAATCAGGCTGGTACCACATCTAGTGGAGTTCTCACGCCGGATTGGGTGTCGCAGATGAGTCCGTGCGCTGTCTTCGAGTTCTGGTCCTCCGCGGGGGGAGCCCTTGCGTGTCCCACTGTGCTCGGGGAGTAGGTTTGTTGGCGAGCGAGTCCAGGGAGGGCCATGGTGGAAAAACTAAGTCATGGATGTTTAGGTCCTGCAGTACTGAAGGGAGGTCATCAGGCGAGCGTACTACAAGGGACTTCTCTTTTCCCTGTCTAAACAGGGCGAAGGGGAATCCCCAGCGGTAAGGGATATGGTGCTCTTGCAGCACTGAGAGAAGGGGCTTTAGGGAAGCTCTCTGGGCCAAGGTGTGCCTGGATAGATCCTGAAGCAGGAGAATAGGGGCGCCTTTGAAGAAGAGTTCCTGTCGTTGACGGGCAGAGCGCAAGATGTCATCTTTTAGCTGGTAAAAGTGGACCCTGCAAATAACGTTCCTAGGCTTTTTGGGGTCCAATGTTGGGGGACGAAGTGCTCTATGGGCTCTGTCTATTTCAATGGGGGCAGACGGATTTCTCTCCAGTAGGTCGTTAAAGATCATGGTAAGCACCGGGGTGAGATCGGTGGAGGTAACGGATTCCGGCAAGCCCCGGACTCTAATGGTGTTCTGCCTGCTCCTATTTTCAAGATCGTCAATATGTGGTTGGAGCGCAAATATCTGCGCAGAGTGTGCGGACGAGGAAGACTGAAGAGCCTGTACAGTTAGTGAGTTAGATTTTTGAGTATGGTCCAATGAAGCTACTTTAGAGTTTAGTGAGGACAGTTCAGTTCTGAAGAGAGAAACTTCTTGCTTGCATTCAGTTATGATATGCTTAGCCAAGGCAGAAAGGTCTTCTTTGGAGGGTTTGGATTGTGCAACTCTGTGAAGATCAGCGAGTGTGACCGGCCTGCTCTCCACCGCAGGTACAGCTGAAGGTTCCGGTAAGCGTGTAGAGTTGCCCCGAGCGGAAGGGGTACAGGAGGGTGTATTGGATGGCTCGGAACCCCGCAGGACCGTGTTGGGGAAGTACGGTAAATAAGAAGGCGAGGTGGTGGGAGACGTAGCCGTCACTTCAGAGGGGACCGCTGTCAGGTGAGCAGTAGGTGAGGCGGCGCTTACCGCGATCAGGCTTTCAGCAGGTGAGCCCATCAGATCCCCCCAGGAGGAGCCAGTAGACCATCGTGGAGAGGGTTTATTAGATGGGAGATGGGAGTGTGCCAGAGGGCAGGCCAAGAGTGGGTCTGAGGGTATGCCGCTGCGTCAGAGCCCTGAGACATGCTCTGTGCACGATATGGTGTAAGCGCTGGTGCGGTCTGCTGCACTTGTTCTTTAGTGCAGGGATCAAATTGTGCCAGGACCCCAGCAGGGGTGGAAAGCAGGGGCTCCTCAGCCTGAGGAAAGAATGTCCTCGTGGGTCCCAGATCACTGGTAAACAGGTTGAGAACCACAGGGGTCTGATGGGTTGGGGCTAACAGGTCCACAGGAGATGGAACCGGGGAGTCCATGATGGATGCCTGTGAGGCGTCCTGCATCTCCAAACCCGCCCCCATACCTTGCGGGCTGACCGACCGTCGGCCCGATGCTGCCGGCTTTCCTGGGGTGAGCACGGGTGTCCCTGGCCGGGTCCCGTGTGGTATTGCCTCTGCTGCAAGTTCACACTCTGGCTCATTTACTGCTGCCGGTGAGCTTAGATGGGTGCGGCACGGCGTTTGCGGCATGAGGCCGGGATGTGCAAAGGCCGGCACGCAGGGAGAAGCCAGGACGCCATCTCCTTTCCCCTCGTGGCAGGCAGTCTTACCTGCCTGTCGGGCTCCTGATGTCCGCGGCGAGACAGAGCCTGGGGTTCGGAGCGGTGGATGCGCGGATTCCTCCTGTGTCCAGAGGTCAGTCATCGGGGTAGCGGATGCAGGGGCTTTGCGCTGGGAGCCCGCGTCCTCTCCCGGGGGTCCGCCATGTTGTCCGGCACCGGTACTCGCTGCATCAGAACGGGTCGGGGGAGCTGCCGGCTGAAAATAAGCTCCGATGTCCCTCTGGGGAGACGGGGGACGGGTGGAAAGCCTCTGATTCCTCTTTCTGGTAGATTTCCCCATGATGGGAATGTCCAGGTCGGCCAAATCTATGAAGAAGGACGAGGAGCTCCTAAAGACATGTCTCTACGCAGCCATAGCTAACACACACCCCGCACCCTATAGTTTTAAGTAGGGCATCTGCTGTGTCAAACGGATCAAGAATTGACATAATTCTTTGAACGGATCAGAAAGACGCAAGTAAACACACATCGGAGATCACTCGTCTGAACACCGATGTATGTTTTATATTGAAAGCAATGTAATTCCGCCTGCACATTGTTAGATGCGTTTGGGTCCGTTTAGGGTCTGAAACACAAATCCAAACACGCATCTAAAAACGTATCCAAAACACTGTGTGAACATACCCTTAATGCGGTGCATACAGTGACTGCCGGTCTATTAGCACCTCTCTACAGTACAGTGCGGTACTTCATGTCCTGTACTGCTGTTACATGTATTAGTGAGGTGCATGCAGTAATTGGTGGTCTAGTATTGCCTTTACAGTACAGTGCAGTACTACATGTCCTCTACTGCTCTTACATGTATTAGTGAGGTGCATGCAGTGATTGGAGGTTTAATAGCACCTCTCTACAGTACAGTGTGGTACTACATGCCATGTACTGCTCTTACATGTATTAGTGAGGTGCATGCAGTGATTGGGGTCTAGAAGCACCTCTCAGTACAGTGCGGTACTTCATGTCCTGTACTGCTTACATGTATTAGTGAGGTGCATGCACTGACTGGTCTAGTCTAGTAGTGCCTCTCTACAGTACAATGCAGTACTACATGACCTGTACTGCTCTTTACATGTATTAGTGTAGTGCATGCAATGATTGGTGGTCTAGTAGTGCCTCTCTACATTATAGTGCAGTACTACATGTCCTATCCTGCTTTTACATGTATTAGTGAAGTGCATGTAGTGATTGGTCTACTCTAGTAGTGTCTCTCTACAGTACAGTGCAGTACTACATGTCCTGTACTGCTCTTACATGTATTCAGGGGCGTAACTTCTGGGGTAGCAGTTGCTCCGGGGCCCGTGCGCTCAGGGGGCCCGCGCCCCGGGGCAGCTGCTACTGCGTCCGCTACCCCGGTAATGCCGCTCCTGGGCCCGCCGGCAGTGAACTTAACAGTTCACTGCGGCGGGCGGGGAGCTGCGGGGCTTGGCGACCCCCTATGAAGCCAGGCCCTCCGGCCCGGCTTTCGAGGCAGGCTGCCCGGGGGTAGAAAAACAGCGCGAGCCCGTTTGTACTTCCCTCCCGGCCCTCTGTGATCACGTGGGCGCCGGTGAGTCACATCACCGCGCCGCCCCGCACTTAGCGCGAGGCTGCAGGGAAAGTACGAGCGGAGCGGCGGCGCTCGGGGGAGGTGGACCGTGGTGGTAAACTATTTTTTTTTTCCTGCCATAAGCCGTCTGTATACCCCTTGCCTGCCCGTAACACCCTAAGCCCGCTTATACCCCCTTAGCCTGCCTGTATACCCCATTAGCCTGCCTGTTTAAAACCCTGCCTGTTATACCCCCCAGCCTGCTGCTTATCCCCATAGCCCTGCCTGTATACCCCCCTAGTGCCTGTAACCCCATAGCCTTCTGTATACCCCCTAGCCCGCCGTTCCCATAGCCCCCCTGTATACCCCCTAAGCCGCCTGTATACCTCCATAAGCCTGCCGTTACCCTACCTGCCTGTATACGCCCTTTGCCTGCTGTATACCCCTAGCCGCTGTGCCCCCATGCCTGCTTATACCCCATTAGCCTGCTGTATACCCCCTTAGCCCGCCTTATACCCCATAAACTGCCTGTATACCCCCCTAGCCTCTGTTTTCGCCCATAGCCTCTGTAACCCCCCAAACCTCGTATACCCCCTAGCCTCGATACCCCCAAGTGCCTTTTACCATACATGCCAACTCTCCTTTTTGGGGGGGGGCCGTATTTGGGGGCCCCCCCCGCCCCCCCGGGGGAGTTGGCATTCCTCCTGCCGCCTGCAGGCGGCGGGGGTCCTTTAAATTAACCGCGGCGCAAGAGTAGCGCACCAGGCTACTCTTGCCCCGCGGGGACCGCTCCTACAGGCGGGTGAAGCGGCCGGGCAGCGGCGCTCACCCGCCCGCGGTCTCACTGTAGGGAGGAGACAGGAGGGATCGCTCCCTCCTCCCTCCCCCCTGTATGACGGCGTCTGCGCGCGCCGTGCTTTACAGGTCAGCGGCGCAGGGGGAAGTGACGCGCGGCTGCAGGGGAGTGACGCGCGGCTGCTCTCACTCCCCCTGCCCCGCTTGGAAGAGATCGGGCAGGGTGGCCGCGCTGCAGGTGCCTGGTAAGGTACGTGGATGTTCTTATTTTATTTGTATTAGCTTTAGGGGGCTCTACCTGGCTAACAGAGAGGGAAACAACCTGGCAACAATGGGGCAATCACCTGGCAACAATGGGGGCACTACCTGGCAACAAAGGGGGCACTACCTGGCAACAGAGGGGGCACTACCTGGCTAACAGAGGGGGGCACTACCTGGCTAACAGATGGGGGCACTACCTGGCTAACAGTTGGGGGCACTACCTGGCAACCCAGAGGGGGCACTCCCTGGAAAACAGAGGGGGCACTCCCTGGCTAACAGATGGGGGCACTACCGGGCTAACAGAGGGGGCACTACCTGGCAACAGAGGGGGGCACTACCTGGAAACAAAGGGGGGGCCCTACATGGCAAACAATGGGGGCACTACTGGAAAACAATGGGGGCACTACCTGGCAACAATGGGGGCACTACCTGGCTAACAGATGGGGCACTACCTGGCAAACAATGGGGGCACTACTTGGCTAAACAATGGGGGCACATACTTGGCTAGATATGGGGGCACCTACTGGCTAACAATGGGGGCACCAAACCTGGTAACAAAGGGGGCATCTACCTGGCTACAAATTTGGCTCTACCCGGCTACAGAGGGGGCGTCTACTTGGCTACAAGGGGGCATCTACCAGCCTGTAAGGGGCACTACCCGGTATGGGGGGGTACTTTCCTTGCTATAAGGGCATCTACCTGGCTTTCTTCCAAAGCGTTATGCAGTTAGGTGGAGTGGGTGTGGGTTTTTGAAGGGGCGTGGCTACAGACAAAATGGGGTGTCCATGCAAATTTTTGCCGCGGCGCGCGACGCGCGCCGCCCATAGGGTCTCCTGCTTTTTTATTTTCAAAGTTGGCAACTATGCTGTATTACCCCATAAGCCTGCCTTATACCCATAGCCTGCTGTATACCCCATAAGGGCCTGCCCTGTATACCCATAGCCCTTTTGTATACCCCCCTAGCCCCTTTTGTATACCCCCATAGCCCGCTGTATACCCCATTAAACCTGCTGTATACCCCATTAGCCTGCCCGTATACCCCCATAAGCCTGGGCCCGTATACCCATAGCTGCTGTATACCCCATAAGCCTGACTGTATACCCCATAGCCGGCTGTATGCCCCCATAAACCTGCTGATACCCAAAAAGCCTGCTGTATACCCCATTAGCTGCCTGTATACCCCATAAGCTGCCTGTATACCCATTAGCCTGCCTGTATACCCCATAAGCCGCCTGTAGACCCCCCTAAACTGCCTTTATAACCCCCCCGCCTGCCTGAATAGCCAATAGCTATCGTGAAGCCTTTCTGCCTATGTAGCCCCTATAGCCCCCTAAAGCTTGCCTACCTAAATCCCCCCAAAACCCCCCCCTGTCACTTATGAAAGGGAAAAGTAGCCTCAAAGGGTACCCTTTCCCTTGTGGGGGTTGAAATTACAAAAAAATAAAAAAGGGTGCACCGAAAAAAACACTCACAACATGCCTTGCTGTATGAAAATGCTTTCTGATTTTTTTACAAAATGGTTTTTTTTATACCCTCTTGAAAAATTAGTAAAAGGAGTATACATGTAGCGGGTTGGGGCTTTTGGCACTCCTTATTAGGGCCCACTCCCCCACAGTTTCAGAAGTCTGAACACAGGGTTTAATTTCTACTAGGCGCCTTTTTGGTTTACACACGATCTATAAAAACTACTACAGACGGCCATTTTTTTTAACACTAAATAAAAAAAAGGATACATACAGCTTTTACATGCTATATACAAAATTTCCTTTATGTAAATAAATATATATAGTATATGTGAGGTATTTTTCAATACATTAAAATAGAGACACAAAGGATCACACTATATTAACCTTTTTTCCCCTCTACAACACCCCCCCTTTTAAAACTTGTTCTCATTTTCATTCTCCCAACCCCTTTTTCCCTTTTCCCTCTTTCCCTATTCTTTTTTTTTTGCGGAAGTCCCTCGCCCGAAAAGGGGGGCCCCCGTACCCCCTGAATGCCCTAGCCCCCCAATTTTCTAGGGCAAAATTCTTTGAGACATCGGTTGCAGGGGGGATAATGCTTTCTGGGGACTTCTGATCAATGGTCTTCATGGTGTGTCTTAATTCCCACATATCATGGGTTACTTTGGACGCTAAAGGGGTGTGGTATGTCGCTGTCCATAGACCCGGGCCGGGGGAAAAACTTTCCCCCAAAGGGGAGATCGGGTCCACAGTTTCAAAAATAGTTTCCCTCAAACAAGGGAAACACAACAACAATTAGAGCAAGTATTACAACACAAAAATAACAATCCCTATCTGGGCAAGCACCCCTGCCAACCCTTAACCAGAAAAAAAAATTCTCCCAGGGTGCTTTCTAAAGGGCCACAGTGCCCTTCCCCTTTTCGGCCCTGTTTTATCGGGAAAAAGTCCCCGGGGTTTTTCCCCTGTTTGGGGGTACAATAATTATCGGTACAAGATTCAAACCCGGGCCCACTTTGGCCCCCTTCCTTTAAACTCACAGGGACCCCCTTGGGACTCCATAGCTCGTTATCCGGGGGGTCAAACTGCCCTTTGGGGGGCTTTCCTTCTCCCCCGGGTCCACTGTTCACTATCTTCTGATCCCCCACTCAATATATGGATCCCGGGGACTTTAATCCTCCATCATCCCTTAGGATCTTCAAACAGTTTGGGGGGCATGCTTTCACCTTACCCCCCATTCCGACAGGTTCCAGTCTTTATAAAACCTCATCCTAGAGAAAGGGGGTTTCCCCTGTTTGTCTTTCCTTTTAAAGGTCTGTGGCATACCCCCTAGTTTTCCCCCTGTTTTTCCAACCCACAGCACCCCTGCACCCCATCACACAAAAATTATATGAGGGGTTCTGCCCCAAGAGTTAAAGAAACATAAAATTAACATCAAAAAAGCAGCACTGCCTCACCCCCGGGGGCTGGAGCGATCTTACAGTGTGAAGCGGGATCCATTTGGGGGCTTTCCCCACCTTGACAGATGGGGTCGTGGTCACAGGACTGGGGTGCGGCCCCTAAAAACCTGGGCTCTGGGGTTTTTACACACAAATTTTCACGTAGCCCATTTCCCCAGGCTGTGCTTATAGCGCAATTCTGAGTTAAAAGGGGAATGGAAACTCTAAAAGCATTAGCAACAACTCTTTAACCACTGTAGTCACATAAGGGGTCAAGCACATTTTTAAGCTACAACTGCTGAGGGAAATATGCCCCCTACCCTTTGGGGGCACTCCCAAAAAGGATCTCATGGGTGAAGACAAAACTACCCCTGGGGGGGTGTCCCTGCCCTCTAACCAACTATGGGCGGGGCATCTGGTCGGGCATGACTGTTTCTCTTGCACTTTAAGCGTCTGTGCTTTCAGAATCCCGTTCCATGTTCCCTTTGCCTACGTGGGTATCGCCCGGGGCAAGGGGGGCCCCCCTTTACTCCATATACCCCTCTTCTTCGTTCTTCATGGCCCCCTTTTTTTCCCCATTTTCCCTTTTTTTCCCAAGGGCTTTTTCCCCGACGGGCCCAGCAGTCTCCTTGATTTTGGTGAAATTTCTCCTGCACCATGCAGCTGATTTTGCTTCCCCTTTCTCACCCCCTGGGCCGGGTTTGCTGCTTGGTCAGCCAAGTTTTTTTATCTTCTGTATTCAGTTTCCCCAGTCTTGATTTTTAGTATGCCTGCCCGGCAGCGCAGTGCATCCATCAGGACCGATGGCTTGCCCATTTTTAAAAGGGGTTCCGCGCCGTGAGAAATCCTGTGCCCTCCAAATAGGTCCAACGTCATGGGCGACCCCGAAAGCGTATTTTGAGTCCTATAAATGTTGGCTGTTTTCCCCTCTGCCAAAACGTCTTCTTGGCGACTTATGCGATGGCGACTTCTTGCTCCCAACATGCGTGTGATGTGGCCCCCGGCATACCCCGGGGAAATATCCTGCACGTCTGCAAATCTGGATCCTCCACAAACAAACCCAGACCCGGGTTCAAAGAAAGGTTAACCTTCATCATTTCTAAGAAATCATGGCTTTCTTCAGTGCCCCGGATTTTCTGATTCCTCTCTCCTCTTTCCCCCCTTGGGGAAGGGGAAGAAAGGTGGCGGATAAAGAAACAACAGCGCGTCAGAGGACGTTATCCGGCAGGAGGAGAAACATTGAAGCCTGAGACGCTGTGGATAAAAGTCGTGGTTGAGAAGGGCGGGATGTCACAAGGAGCCAGAAGGATGGGGAGTGTCCAACAAATATCCCCTGTTTTACCATACATTGGGCTGCGCTCAGCTTAAACTGGAAGGTCCTCCCCCGCAGCGGGGTCCAGTCTTGCGATAGTACCCGGGGGTTCTGTTTGGGGCCCAAATGGGCGGGGCTAAGCTCCCGGCTTTCCCTTCCCTTTCCAAATACAGAAGCTGAAGGTCTTTGGTAGGCCGTGATCCCTAGTGCTCGCACGGGAATAGCTTTTTCACTTCGGGAAGGGATTAAGCATTTCAAAAAAAGGTAAAGGGGGTTTGCTTCACTGCCTCATCCAGAATTTGCAAAGATGGATACCCCTGTCTTAAATTTTTTTGGGCTTTAGAATAGGCGACCAAAGCAGGGTCCGAGGGTCTAGCTTGTGGTGTTTCCCCTTTTTTTTTTTGGGGGGGGACCGTGTCCTGTCTTTTGCTTTTCAAGCAAGTAAGCAGGGTTTTGGCTTTTTAGGCTCCAGAGCCCTATTGCGTCGGCCCCTCACAGATGGGTTTTAACCCACATACCCGCAGGCAATTGCCTCGAGCCTTTTGAAACTAAACCCCCACATCTCTTGGTAGAGTTTGTACTCAGGCTGAACCATCTTAAAGCTTCCTCATAGGTTCCAGCAGGCCATCCACAAAGGCACTAGTCGCATCCAGATGTGGGTTTTTCAAAGGAAAAAATCCTAAACAAGGGCATCTGGCATGATATTTCTCCACTGTTTCCCCTTTAAAAATTGAGGAAGTCTGTCAGTGTCAACACCTATCTAAGTTGTCCTTTTTGCCCATTGTTTTTAGCTGTTCACAAAAAATTCCACTCCCTGACTCACAGTGACCTCATCATCCCTGGCGGGTTGAAGAAGGATTTGCCATAAAAGGCCTTATGAATCCCTGCTTTAACCCCTGACAAGGCCCTAAAATTTTTTTTAAGGGGCGTGTAGTTCTTCAGATTGACTATCTTCCTGTAATAGGGCATGGTTGTTTTCAGGGTCCGGCAATTCACCCTTAAGACAGACGCTTGACTCGTGTGAAAAGAACATAAAGTTTGGGGCCCTTTGCCCCCCCCCCTTGAGTGAGGCCCGTAAGATCTGGGGGGCTGCCGTATCAATTCCAGCCCCCCTCCATGTCAGGACTCTCCCCCAGGGCGTGAAGGGGGGCCCGTGGTGTGCCCCCCCCAGCAGCAAGCCGATATTTTTTTTTTTCCTGACTTGTCTATGGGCTCACCACTCATTCTCTCCTCCCCTTTTCTCCTATCTGTTAGACGCCCACTGATCTTCTCCTCCCCTACCTGAGGGCTCCAAGTAGGGCGGCTGGGGGCCGGTTTGCCAATTCCCCCAGTATCTGCTTCCTATTGGGGATAAGTCTATGTCCACCATCTTTTTCCAAATTTGGGGACCCGGGGGGGGCGGGCATTAACCCGAAGGAAGAGGATGTGACATCCCAAAGGGAGCATTTTGGGGGGCTGGGTAGGAAAGGGCATGGAAAAGGGGGGGAGTGCACTAAAGTTCAGGTAGTTTTGGGTGTACTGGGCAGGCCTGGAGAGAAAAGGGGTGGCTACAGGGGGCAGGGTGCTTTTTTCCGTGGGCTCTTTTGGGCGTGGTTCCCATTGTTGCAGCATTCATCTACACCCCTGATTTTTCTCTCCACCCCCCCAAGACAAGTCCCTCAGCCCTTACAGGGGTCGGGCAGATTTCACACTTTCCTTTTTTTCAGAAACTTTCCCCCGGGGTTATGCACACAGACGCTTTTACCCCCCCGGGCCACAACCTTTTCTATGAATCCATCTAAATTACCTGTAACCCGGGTTTAGCCCTTAACAACATTCCAAGATCCTTTTTAAAACCCTTCTTTTTGTTTACCCCCGACATTTCCTTCTCTTATCTCAAAAACTTTCTGAGGTTCTTAAATCACAATTTAGAAAATGCATATTCTTCAACTACTCCCTTACTTCTTCCCAAAAAAAATGAGAAATCTTATCTAACATTCTTTAAACCAAAACCACAGATGACACGTACTAAACTCACAGACCAAACTTCTTTGTTTCTATCTGCAGGACACACACACAAAACATCGACAGACTCGTATCGATTGTATAGAAACCATATTGCAGGTGCTCAGCTTTTCCCCTTTACCCCGGAAAACTTGAATTCATATTCCACCCAAATGAATTCTCAATTTTCCAAGATGCTTTTTCCCCCAAGCCAACGAACAGCCCCACTCGCGAAGAGATTCAGAAATCCCGGGGTTTTATTCCCGCGGGAGATTCCATAATCACTGAGGCCCTCTTGGCTTTCCCCTCCGAGATTTTTTCATGACTTAACACCTTTCTTTCCCGCTTTGCTTTCAATCATTTCAAAAACATTCAAACCATAAAACAGAAAAAAAACCCCACAAGGGGTTAATTTTGACAGGATAGTTAATAGCATGGGCCACTCTTTACCTGTCAGCTTATCTAACAAATTTCCAATGAAACATGTACAGCACCCATAGAGAACAAACTCCGGGAAAACAAAGATAAAACTTACTTACCCGGGCTTTTTCAGAAGGGAGGCCCTATCGCTCCTCCCTTTCCGCCCAAAAAGCTTCACCAGTTCAGTGTTCGGGTTTAATAATCCAAACAAGCCCGCCCCACATTGCTTAGAGGACCTCTAACCCTTTTAAAACCAGGTTACTGGGGAAACTTTCGGCGAGGTCAATATACGTTTTTAAATTGTGATCTCTCACCCTTTTCTCAAGTGTCACCGCGCAGAGGTTCAAAGGGGGCCTTATTTTTTCTGTGTCATAGATTGGACACTCCCAAGTATTGGGTTGGGGTCCCCCTTTCTGAAGCTTACTTTGCTAAGATATAAGGTCCCCTTTAGTAGGTGGGGTTCCCCCAACTGATAATAGAAAGGGGGTTTTCCCCTCTCTCAAACTAAAAAAGGGGTTAAGAAAAGGTTTGAGTCAGGTTTTTTAAAAATGTGTTAGATTAGAGTTAATTAAAAAGTTACGGGTTTTGTGTTTAAAAAAAGAAACGATAGAGTTTTTAAATTGCCTATGGCAAAATAGTAAATATAGTAACTTCTGACTAGGGGCCCATCTTGGATTAAAAGCGTCAATACAAACTAACAACGGCCCTTTTGTTTAACACATAAATAACAAAAGGTATACTACAGCTTTTTTCATGCAAACTAATAAGAGTGTATTATTATATATAATTTAATTATGTTATGTGAGGTATAAACTTCTAAACTTTTAAAAAAGAGACACAAGGATACACAAATATAACCTTTGTTCCCATCCACAACACTTTTAAAGGGGCCCCTTTTAAATTCCCAAACCCTACCATAGGCCCCCATAGCCCCCTAACCCCTGTCCCTGTATGGGTTTCCCCATAGCTACCTAAACCCCTTTTTTGCCTATAGGGACTTTTGGGGACCTAAACCTTGCCATTTGGGGCCCTATATATACTATCTAAACCCTGCCTGCCTAAATAGAACCCATATAGCCAGGGGGGTGCTGGAAAAGTCAGGATTCTAACATATTTGTGTCTAAATCTGCAGGGACAAGTGGTCGCGAGATGTCATCATGGTGGCGGACTGGACCGGATGCAGAACAAAGGGGAAAGTCAACGACTCGTCAGAGAAACGTCACCTGTGAGTCACAAGATGTAACTACACTGTAATCACATATATGTCTACAGAGCCTGTGTACACTGGTGTCTACCACTATATGGTCACTGTATGGTGGTAATATACAGTCTGCAGAGCCTGTGTACACTGGTGTCTACCACTATGTGGTCACTGTATGGTGGTTATATACAGTCTGCAGAGTCTGTGTACACTGATATCTACCACTATATGGTCACTGTATGGTGGTTATATACAGTCTGCAGAGCCTGTGTAAACTGGTGTCTACCACTATATGGTCACTGTATGGTGGTTATATACAGTCTGCAGAGCCTGTGTACACTAGTATATACCACTATATGGTCACTATATGGCGGTACTATTGGTCTTTGTGTACTGATCAGTAATAGTGTAGGGGTATTATTCAGTCACTTTGTGGTCGTGTTCTGGTGGTATAGTCAGGTCCATATGTAGTAGTGTTATTGGTAATGTTAGTCTGGGTATAGTGGGATTTGTTTGGTAGCCGTATGATGGTGAGATGTATGATGAGGTATTTGCCCCTTGTATTATCTACATTATCTAACAGCATGTCCTAGTACATGGTCGTGGTCAGAGAGGGGGGGGAGCGGTAGGGGGCCCCATCCAAAAGTTTGCTTTGGGGCCCTGGCTTCTCTAGTTACGCCCCTGCATGTATTAGTGAGGTGCATGCAGCGATTGGTGGTCTAGTAGTGCCTCTCTACATTATAGTGCAGTACTACATGTCCTGTCCTGCTTTTACATGTAGTAGTTAAGTGCATGTAGTGATTGGGCTACTCTAGTAGTGTCTCTCTACAGTACAGTGCAGTACTACATGTCCTGTACTGCTCTTACATGTATTAGTGAAGTTGATGAGTGATTGGTACTAGTAGCGTCTCTCTACAGTACAGTGCAGTACTACATGTCTGTACTGTCCTACATGTATTAACGAAGTTGCTTGCAGTGATGGTGTCTAGTAGCTTTCTCTACAGTACAGTGCAGTACTACATGTCCTGTACTGCTCTTACATGTATTAGTGAAGTTGATGCAGTGACTGGTGATCTAGTAGCGCCTCTCTACAGTACAGTGCGATACTACATGTCCTGTACTGCTCCTACATGTATTAACGAGGTGCATGCAGTGATTGGTGGTCTAGTGTTTCTCTACAGTACAATGCAATACTACATGTCCTGTACTGCTCTTACATGCGCCAGGATGAGCGGCTCCTTTGGGTTCTAGGTGTGGACCCTATTTTCTTTTTTTCTGGTACATTGTGTATAAAGTACATGACCCAAAAAAGCTACTGTCCTTGATATGGAAAGTGGTTTCCAGCTTCCAGCAGCTCTTTCTGACTGTTATATACAACAATGTGCTCTCTGCATTAGTTAATTGCTTAAAGGGGTTGTCCACCTCATAAGAAAAAACAAAGCAACAGCTTCTGGGTCCCCAGTAAAATAAAAATAAAAACAACAACTTATCCTTCCCTTCCTCCAGTCCCCAGTAAAAGCGCTGTCCCTTTGGTCTTCTACCTTTAAATGGGGATGTCACATACCATGGGCGTAACTAGAATTCATAGGGTCCCATTAGGGTGGCTCTTAAAAATAAAATTTTAAAATTTCCAGTTTTCATCCCTTCAGGCTGTTCTACCTGATGAGAAAAATAGTAAATTCTGTTTAAATTCTGGATAACATTTAGAGGTGGCCCCAGGGGTTTCACATCAGGGTGGTCCTTAGCACAAGATGAAAAATTTAAAGTGGTTCTTTCAAATGTCTCACGTCCTAAAGTTGTTCCACTTATGAAGAGGAGAATTTGTGTGAATTGTTTTTGCATCTGGACAGCATTTACCAGTGGCCCTTGCATTTTCACAAATTGTGAATTAGTTCCACCTGTAAAAGCTGTCCAACTGCAAAAACAATTCACACAATTTCTCTTCATAAGGGTGCTTTCACACAGTGTGTCTTTGGTGTGTTTTTGATGTGTTTTTCTAATGCGTTTTTTGTGCAGGAGGGCACCACAATTAACGCTGTACATTGCTGCACAAAAACTGCGTCAAAAATCCCGTTTTGGTGCAGTTTTAACTGCGCTCCAATTAAACTGCCTTTATTACCAGGAAGCTTCTTTCACTTATGTAAACTGTTTGGAAAGTGAATAATCAATTAGTGTGTTTGTAATCCACAAGAATTCAAACAGTCATTTATTACTTACTTGAAACACCTTTCGGAACAATTTAGACAACTGAAAGAAGCTTGCTGGTAATAAAGGCAGTTTAATTGGAGCGCAGTTAGGGTGCTTTCACACGGTGCGTTTTTGGTGTGTTTTTGATGTGTTTTTTTGGATGCGCTTTTGTGCAACAATGTATATCATTAATTGATGTGCCTTCCTGCACAAAAAACGCATCAAAAACGGACCAATAACGCACCGTGTGAAAGCACCCTTAGGATTCTTTCACACAGCGCAGTTTTGGTGCAGTTTTAACTGCACTCCAATTAAACTGCCTTTATTACCAGCAAGCTTCTATCACTTATATAAACTGTTTGGAAAGTGAATAATCAATAGTTTTTTTGAATCCCCCAAAAAAAAAA